>VZTX01022129.1:0-11074 GCA_013400915.1 Pardalotus punctatus | reverse complement strand
TTTTTTTTTATTTTTTTTTATTTTAAGGCTATCTGGCAGCATCATTTTACTGTAACCCATTATTGCACTCCCAGGAGCTTCTGCTGCCTCTTCCTCTGCCCACACCTTCCCTCCCACGAGTGCAGGTGCCCTTGGGGCTGCTGTGACCCCTGAAGCTTTTCTTCCAGGGCTGGCGTGGTAATCACATAATCAGTTAGGCTGGAAAACACTTCTGAGATCAGCGAGTCCAACCTGTGACCGAACACCTTGTCAACTCGACCACGGCACTAAGTGGGGCACCAAAAGGAATGGCAGGAAGTTGTGTCAGGGGATGTTCAGGTTGGATATAACAGGAAGGTTTTTCACTCAAGAGGGTTGTTGGACACTGGAACAGCTCTCCAGGGAAATGGTCACAGCACCAAACCTGACAGAGTTCAAGAAGTGTTTGGACAACGCGTTCAGTCACATGGTGTGACTCTTGCGGTGTCCTGTGCAGGGGCAGCGGGGCCGTGCCGGGAGCCGCCGACACTCCCTCGCAGCGAACGGAGCAGCGCCCGGGCAGCGGCACTGCGGGCTCTGGCCCCCGCCAGGTGAGGGTGCGACGGGGATCGAGCCGGGGCAGCGTCCNACATGGTGTGACTCTTGCGGTGTCCTGTGCAGGGGCAGGCATTTAACTCATTGTTCTTTGTGGGTTCCGTCCAACTCAGGTTATTCTATGACGTGCCGNAGTGCTGTGTCCAGTTCTGGTCTCAGTACAAGAGAGACGAGGAGCTGCTGGAGAGACACCAGCTGAAGGCTAGAAAGACGATGAGAGGTCCGGAGCCTCTCTGTTATGAGGGGAGACTGCGGGAGCTGGGCCTGTTAACTCTGGACAAGACAAAACTCAGAGGGGATCTCGTCAATACGTATACATACCTCAAAAGCAGGTGCCGACAGGATGGTGCCAGAGTGTTTTCAGTGGTGGCCAGTGACAGGATGTGGAGCAGTGGCCATAAACGAAAGTACAAGAGGTTTTACCTCAACATGAGGAAGAACTTCTTTACACTGAGGGTGGCAGAGCACTGGAACAGGCACCCGGGGAGGTCGTGGAGTCTCCATCTCTGGGGACTTTCAAAACCCAGAAACCCACCTGGACACATTCCTGTGTCACCTGCTCCAGGTGACCCTGCCTTGGCAGGGAGGTTGGACTGGATGATCTCCAGAGCTCCTTTCCAACCCTAACAATTCTGTGTTTCTCTCTTTTCATCACTTCGCCCTGCATAGTAAATAGCCTGCAGAAATATGAACAGCTCATATTTCTTTTTAACATACTCCTACAAAAATGTAATGTAGAAAGCATGCAAGGAGTTTTGGTTGTGTAGACTGCAAGGTACAGCTGAGTGGACAAAGCTGTATTCTGGCTTTTTACAGGCTGGCAAGGAGGATGTGGAAAATCCATTGATGATTGTAGTGGGTCAGATCAAAGTGCTGTTAAGTCAGTATTCCAGAGACTTCTGGTGGAAATATAAAGGCTTTTATGAGTGAAACACCTGTAGAATTTTACATGTGTGAAGCCAGCAAAAGAAACAGTGGGACAAGGGTTCAAAGGATGCTGCGTATTATTGTGAAAAGCCACAATTCTCTGGGAAGCTGTCCTCAGCAGTAAAATTAGGACGGTGTGCTTGGCAAGGCCTGCACTCTGATGAGCTGGAGCATGAATGATTCGTCAAGAGCAGACCCTGCTCCTGAACTGCACAACGAGGGCTATAGGATTGTGTCCCATATCTTATGTGCCATTCATTTTCCTGTTACTCCACCATGAAACGACCATGGACAGAGAGATAGTGAGCGGCAGTCTGCTATTTATTGAGGCTGCAGTAAGTAGAATTCTGGAGGGAAAGACCATTCCATCAACAGCTGTTGACTCCTGAAGGAGTTGACTGAAGGATGTAAAAGATTTGTCCAAAACCTAGTCCACCATTGCCAAACAGGAATATCAGAGGTGTGGTGAGGCCTTGACAGCTGGCAACCTTCATCTTTGGTGTTGTACCCAAATGGTTTTTCTCCAGATGCTTGTTGAGAATCCAGGGATATGGGAATGTGAGTGGATGGAACTTGGGAAGGAGTGAGTGGTAAAATACATGTGGAGTTTTTGTGAATAACCATCATTTTATCTAGCAGTGCATTGAGTTTTGTGATGCTGATTTTTCCCACAGATTGTGACAGTGCCCATTAGCAGACATGTAGGGAAACAGGAAAATATCTGTGTGTGTGCTGCCATATTCCGGAATATCTCTTCTGGGCTGAAAACCCCTGACCTCTGATTATTCCTCAAGTGGAAGTGATTCCATGCTGGTGTTTATCCTTGACAGTCATCTTTTTGTAACTTTTTTCTTGTTCTGTTTGACCACACCTGTGGCTGGGATTACTTGAAGTGTACTCAGTAGGATATGGAGATTAAGGCTGTGAATTGTTATGGCAGGACTGGTTTGGTGCTGGAGTTGTAGAACTGGAAACACCTGTCACTGGATCCAAGACCTGGTATCCTGAATTGCTGCATAATCTCTAACATTCTGTTTTCCATTGAAAATCCACACTAGCAAGGCTGTGCAGAGGTTTGCCTCACCCAGGATGCTGGCTCAGGTGGTGTCCAAGGGGATGTCCACAGAAGAGTTCAGAAACAGAAGAGTCACTTGATATAGCTTTAGGGGATACTGAATGCTGCTTTGGGGATTTGAGTGATTATTGGGTTTTTTCCTTTTTTTTTTTCTGTTGAAGTGAGTAGCTGAAAACATTATTTTCTGTCTACATAGTCTCTCTCTATCTGTAAATTAATTGTTATCAAGCCTTTAAAGATTCTTAACTAACTTAAATGCTACATTGTATTCACAACAGAATTTTCAAGTGGAATTATATACACAAATATAAATAATGCATTACTAGAAATGAAACTAGGGTTTTAAAATGAAACTAGGGTTTTAAAATGAGTATCTGGACCACAGCTCTGAGTTTCTCTACACTTTGCTGAACTGCTTTTCCGTTTGAACCAGAGGAAGGAAAGTAGCTTGCTTTGCAGTGTCCTGGTGATGATCAGAGCATAACAATGAGATGAAGATTACCATGAATCTACTCTCATGCTGTTCTTAGCCCCAGTAGTGCTCAGTGAGTCTGAGTGTGATTAATGTTTATTCACCGATTGCTCTTTGAAGAGTGTACAGAAAAGGGAGAGGGTTTTGGTGAGAATGAGTTAGCAGTGGAAGGTGGCATGAAACGAGGAAAATGAAAGGCATCTGACTTGCAGTATAATCTGTTAATTTTGTGTAGTTCTCTTGAAATCACATTATCACCACTTTTAGCCGATATTTGATTGCTAAAAAGTGTGTTATTTGGTAAATAAACTTTCCACAGCTGGGAGCAACCCTAATGCTACTCTGGTGTAAAGGTGGGTGACACTGACGGGAGGATACACTGAATGCTGATGGAAAAACTCAAAGATTTAGAAGATCTTTTGACAAAGTCCTTCTAAGAGGAACAATACGCTTTCCTCTGGAGAGGGTGTGGTGGCTCTAGTTGCAGTCTCTTTCTGGGGTGCCCAGCAACTGCAGGATCTGCTCTTTGAAGCAGGAAGAATGTGGTCTTGCTCGTCCCTTACCTGAGCTAAAGTCAGAGGAAAACTTGTGTTCCTTAGCTGACAGGTACTGCCTGTCTTTGCTGTGCTTCATCCTGCAAGAGCCAGAGGCGGTGTTTGGATCCTTGGTGTTTCTCTTTCTTTTGGGAAGAGGCTTGATAATGTTCCTGTATGGGTTTCCTATGTCAGCTGTTCCTTCATTTTTAAAGTGGATGGACTGGCTGATATTTGGTGGGCAGTGGCTTAGTTTAGGCAAGTACAAATAAACTTGATAAATGGACATGTTGATACATGTTTGTCTTCAGATGATTCAAAAAGCATGATGATAATTTCCTAGGTAGCTCTTAAAGTTTTTATGCAGCAATGCGTGCTGCTGACCTTACCTCAGAGTTGCCTGGTGGTGTCTCTGCTGCGTTGGTAATTTTTTTGGGGTTCGGGCTTGTGTTTTAGTTTTCACCTTCAGTTTACAGTTCTGTTGTTACTGTTTTGTAAATAGTGATACTTACAAACCAGGCACTTAAATATTGATTAAAATTGTTGAAAAGGTAGCAACTTGCTGAGCCAAATATCCTGATAAATCCACATGATACTTTCCTACAACAGGCAACTTGCTTTTTGCTGTGTTTCCCTTCTGCATTTTTATATTTAAGTTTTGCATTATAAACTGAAGAAATAAAAAAAGACAGGTTTAAAGTTCCTTTTTTCTCTATGGAATTGCTTAACGAAATCTTTTAGAAGACCAAAATGCTTTACATTTTAGAAACCAAATGCTTTGCATGTTACCTTGATTAATGGATTAAAGCTGCTTGCCTAGTGAAATAGGAAACCTTGTCTTTAGGAAGAATGTGATGATTTTTGATACAGGTAGAGAAATGGTTTTTGGGCTGTGTTCTTAGCTCAGTTACCAAAGTTCAAGGAGAATGTAAGAATGAAGTAACTAATTAAGAGTAAATGTGCATTTTTTCTTCACTGTGAACTAAGTACTCTAAAAATGTTTAAAATATGAGTGGTGAAGTTCATCAAGTGTTCTTTTAGGTAGAAATGGGCTATCACTATGTGAGCTTTTCTGCTAGTCAGCTATGTGTGTGAAACTGCTCTGTTGGGACTTTTTTATGTGAGAGTAACAGGGCGCAACCATCAGGGGCAACTCGGGGACTGGTTGCACGAGCAGAAAGTTGTCCTTGCTCAGAAGCAGGGATCTGCTCCGGGGTTTGGGTGAACATCCCCGCCTGGCACAGCAGAGGGCACCGCTTGTTTCCAGATGTCGCAGGAAAAGCAGCATGTTTGAGGAAATTTCCTATTTAGTTCTTTGAATACCGTGTTTGAAGGGAAGGCATTTATTAAGAAGAAACGAACTGATTTTGTCTAAAGTTCAGATAGAAGGGCTTGGATTCGTATCAGTACATTATAATAACTAATTTCTGAAAAAGATTAGAATTTACTCTTCCAGATGTATATATTTTTAAATTAACTTAGCCACATGTTTTTGGCTGTAAATTTGAAGAGGGTATCTGTTTATTTAAATGTCTTGTCACTATTTCAAAAATAACATATCAGTAAGATATTTTATTAATGAATAAAATATTCTTTAAGAAAGAAAATGAAAAAATATTTTAATAGGTCATTTAAAGAGCTGTTTTATCTGTATGTTTCAGGGGAGAAATTAAAAACTAAAACACAAAAGTGACAATTTTAAAGGAATGTATTACATTTCTGAAAGCTTCATGAGTATGTTTATAAAAAATGTGTAGTTGTCTTGCTTGTGCAGTATCTGGGCATCCTCAGGTTAAAATAATATGTGACAGTGGATGTTTTGAAATCAAATACTAAAAAAATTTCAAAATTATTTTCATCTAATAATTGATGGGAAATATTTCTTTCAGTCTGTCTTCCTACCCAAGTTAGCATTTAGAAGGTGATTTTTCTGAAGTTGCAGTTATTTGAGAGCAAAAATGCTAATACTTAGTGCAATTTTCACTTGTAAATTTCCTAATGTCATATTTCTTAGGATACCTGTAATCTTTCAGTGGCTGGAGTGCTTTGCTAGTGCTAATAAATAACTTAAAAACATTCTTTGATTACAAATATAACAGCATTTTATAAAACTTATATGCCAAGCACAGAGGTTTCTATTTTAGGTAGATTATCTTCTAGCCAGCATTCAAGTGCTGGAAACTGCTGACTAACTGAGAGAGGGACTTGCCAGTTGTGGGATTTGCGGGATCTGGAATGAATAGTCTTTACCTGGAAGTTTCTCTTGATTTGCTTTGCCAGATTGTAATTCTGTGTTTGAGAAACTTCAGTTTTGTGTGCTTGTGCTGTGAACACATCCTGGTGCTTTCAGGTTCGTGCTAAATAAGGACTGTGTCACAGCCTTCTCAGCATCCTCTCAGCTGGATCTGCCCGAAATGCTGGTTTGTACTAAAGTAGGAGTGAGCCTGTTTGTCTTTCTTTTGACCTCTGTGAAGGAGCAGTTCTGCCTTGCAAATGCTCTGGCTGAGGCACCAAAACTTGTCTGTTCTGACTTGAGTTTGTCCCACCTGTAGGCACAGCTGGGTCTGCCAGACAACCTGCTTTGCATGTGACATGAGTGCTTGCATGATAGGATTTTGTAAAACTCACACTCAGCACTCTCTGAAATGGAGTAGACAGGACTTGTGATGTTGAACAGCAGAGGAATGATGCATACTGCCCCTTTGGAGGACTTAATTATAATACAATAACATTGTCACTGCTGCCTATCACAGCAGTGTACTCAGGGAGAAAAATTCATGTGGGAAGGCCGTGGGCCCTCTGTCCTTGGTTGATATGAGGAGGATGAAGATCACAGCTCTGGAGGAGTTGTCTTCTGGAATTTGCTCCTTCAGATAGCTCTGGGTTGGCAAGTGGTTGCTTTGGCATTGCTGGAGGTTCATGAGTGGTAGATAATATGCCTTGGATGACTGGCTGTCAGAGTGAAATCCCAAAAATTAAACTGTGTTGGGACTGCCAGTATCATGACGAAAAGGAAGTGCATGTCAGCTGCCTAGGCTTAATTGGCTACATGTGAGATATCTGGAAGAAGGTGCATGTAACCATAACGTAACAGTTAAATAAATAAGAATTGAAATCCTTTCTAATGGTTACTGTTATCAACAGGATATTTAAATCCCGTGTTGCTGTGGGAGATCCCAATTATTCTCCTATAATGGCTGTTGAAACAGCATCCTGTCCCCCAGGAAGCTGGAAAGAAAAGGGCCTGGAAGAGCAGGGTAGTCATAAATGGAGAAAGTGCTGGGTTGAAGCTGTGACAGTGCTGTTGTGTGAGATTGCCAGTGTCCCATTCTAGCATGGCAACCTAAAATGCAAGGACACACATGTAATTGTTCAGAGAAGCGATGCAGAGTTCTGTCTAAGCAGTCAAGCTGCACAGGCTGATACTAGGCTCAAAACACCATGGGCTGTTCTTAGGACTGTGTGTGCTCATTTGGTTAGATTTTCTTTTTGACATAATCCATGCTGTAAGTTCACCTACTTTCTGTAATTTACATGCTAATGTTCTGTATGTTTGCTATAAAGTTATCCTTGAAAGAAATATATAGATAAATACTTAATGTTTTAAATTCTGTATAGAAGTTACTTAATTTCAAGAAAAATAAGCACCTTTATTGTGACCAAATGCCATGCTATTTGGTGTTGTGAAATAAAGTCTTAACTCAGCGTTGTTTAGTGAATGATCCACCTGGCTAGTCAACAGCCTATTTTCAAAGCTGCATTTGAAATTCTTTATGAAAGTCTTGTTTTGCAGGTTCTTTGATGTGTATCCAGTCAAAATGTGAAGATAAATGGAAAACCTTCCTTTTACTATAAAGACAAAGAAGCTGGTATTGAGTCAACCAGTGCAGCAGATTGTGCAAGATGACTTTCTCGTTTTAAATGGGCAGCTGATTGATGAAAAAGTTTCAAAAAAGGGTCTAGAAGCAGCAGATGATTAATTTTCTTGATACAGCTGTACTGACCTTCCCCTCCCCAGGTGTATGTTAATGTTTTATGCTATTCCTCCTAAGCCCATGCTCAATTATGTAAAGTCACAGGAAAAAGGGTATGTTTTTAAATTCTAGTCATGTGTATCTCTGTATATAATACCAAAACACCCAGACTTAAACAAAATAGTGTAAACTTAAACAAAATAGTGTAAACCTTTGACTCTTCTGATAATGTGTAGGGATAGCCGTAATTGACTAAAAAAATCACCTAAATTTGCATTTACTGTGATAGCACAATACTTCTTGTAGGACATATGTCTTGGTTTGAAGACAGGTGTCTGCTAAGGAACGTGGAAACCTCCTTTAGAACCCACAAATGTGAACCCCCTTCCCTCTGAATTATTATAACTTTGGAATCAAGGGCTTTCAGGCAAAGATACGGGGAAAAGGAATAACAGTTTTTTACTAGTATCTATAGCAAGGCAAACAATTAACAACAACAGTGGCAATAACAAACAAACAATCAAAAACCAGAAAATGCGGTGACAGAAGTCTGTCGCAANCACCAAGGAAAGGAAAAGCAGCACCAATCCAAGATATTCCTGCGGCTGGCCGCTGAGAAGATCCGCAATTCCCCCCTTGCTGCCTCTCCCGTGGTCGAGTGCTGTATCTGATGACCACATCTGCCCTCCACTCCCCACACCCAGCTAGCTCTTTGTCCCTTACAGGAGTTAATAGTCCTTAAGTATCCAGCCATTAGTAACCTAGTGCCAGGAATGGGGGAAAATTCCACACCCCTCAACCTCCAACAACATATAAGGTTAGTCTGTTAATTGAAAAAAATGACATTTGTTTTGTGAACAGTATTGCTGCATTTGAGTTTGCAGCATGCAATAAGGCGTTAACTTAAATATGTTTACATAGTGTTCTGAATAATTATGCTCTTTTATGAGTTTGAAGAACAGTTCATATAATGCATCTTGATGATAAGGTTAAGAAATACCCATTTTTAAATAGAAAAAGAGCTGCAAATAGCTTTAACAGCAATGTAAAGAGATTTCTAGACAACAAAGAAGTTTTGATAGTAAAAGTACAGTTCAGGAAAGCCTGCTGAATATTATGCAGAGCATACAAATCCTATTCCTGTGATCTTTTTCCTCTTGAGATCGACATGATCCTACTTGAAAAGTGTAATTGTAAGAGACTAAGATAGTTTTCACCATGGTATTTTACTGGTTAAACACTACATGTATTTGGTTAATTGTTATTTGCATCTCTTTTTAAAATGTGCTTAGTTCACAATATGACATTGTTTATTATTATGAGGACAATACATATACAAATATATACATTCAAGCATATCATATGTTCTCTGCACAACTGAGATATTTTTAATTAGAAGTTGTTCGGTATGTAAAAATTAAACTAGATTTGGAATATGCTATATTAATCAGTTAGTATTGCAGTGAGTACCAAAATATAAGAGCTTGATGGGAGGTTGTTAATGAACATAAATTTATGTCAAATAGTGTGCCATGAAACTTTTGTTGTTTTTAAAATAGAAATATAATCCTTTCCTAATCTGCAATCAAAATATAGTTATAAACACTTTTAAAAAAAGTATAGTTTCACTATGGAAAGTTGGCTTAACAATTGTGTCTGTAGCCAAGCAAAATCTTTCAATGCTCTTTGCCAACTATGACAACCCTTATAACTTCCTATAACTGTGTTTGCTTCCATTTGGACTATGCTACTAAATATGAATAATCCTATTCTTAGTAAAACTAAAGTTTAGTCATTTTCATATTGTTTCTTTTTAGGATGAGAAAGGTTGGTAAACAGAAACTGTAACTTGGACAAAAAGAAGATACTCTTCAGTGAAAATAATTTACTTCTGTGTCACGTGAATTTCAAAATACCTCTGTAGATATTTTTGTGTAGTAGCCTCTTTCTTAATTGGTCACCGTTTTTCCTAGGTGGAAGTCAGTGAAGCAGTACAGCTCTTACATTTCTTCTTTAGGAGAATGTGCCAGAAGGTTTTATGGCTTGCAAGGTATTTGTATTGTTGAAAGTATCATGTATACTTATGTAACTGAACTTTAGACTATTGATTTTTAGGCCGGAAATGATCACTGGGACCATCTAGACTGAATTTGGCTGACATAAAGCACTGAATTTCAGCCAGAGACTTTTGCATTTACCCCTGCAATTGTGTCTTTCAGATAAATTTCTGGACTTAAAAATTGATAAATATACTTCGCTCTTGTGAGATCCCACATGGAGTACTTCATGCAGTTATGGGATCTCCAGTAAATGAAAAATGGAGCAAGTCCAGAGGAGGCCACAAAAATGATCGCAGAGCTGGAGCACCTCTCCTATGAAGAAGACAGTCTGAGAGAGTTGGGGAGCCTCAGCCTCGAGAAGAGAAGGCTCTGGGAAGAACTTATTGTGTATTTTCAACATAAAGAGTCTCCCTCAATCTTTATTAGTAGGGCCTGTAGTGGTGGGACAAGGGGCAATGGTTTTAAACTGGAAGAGTTTAAAATCTAGGATTTTAAGATCTAGGTTGGACAAAAGGAAGAATGGTGAGGGTGGTGAGGCCCTAGAACAGGAATTTGTGGATGCCCCATTCCTGAAAGTGTTCAAGGCCGGGTTGGATGGGGCTCTGAGTAACCTGATCCAGTGGAAGGTGTCCCTCCCCATGGCATGGGGTGTTAGGACTAAGTGACCTTTAAGGTCCCTTCCAGCCCAAACCATTCTGTGAAAAAAGTGTCAATTGTAATACTTGTGTATAAGAAGCCAGCATCAAAGTTTCTATTCCACTGTTGCTTTTGGTGCTTTCAAAAAGCTTTATGAGCCTTATGAGGGTAGTTGGGATCCACTTGATGTAACTATCTAAGTGTGATTTTCTAGTGGCTTTTTATTAGTGTTACTGTAGCTTATTTAGGACTAAATTGATAACTAAAGTCAGATATTCTTCATATTCCAATGCTTATAGCTTAGCTGATTTCAAATGTAATGGCAAGAGCAGTCTAAGTTCACCGGTTTACAAGTAAGATTTAAAATACTGTCAGGTTGTTTTGCCCAAGCTGTAAAGAAGGCTTATGGAGTAGATCATGATCTCTCAGATGTTCCACAGGGAAGAGGGTGCTCTTCTCCAGAGGGTTCAGTTCAGTATGCTCCCAGGTATGCCAGGACTTTGAGACTTCCAGCGCATTGTATGTAGCAGGCACTAAGAGATTTTACCTTCAGGTTAGCAGCTAAGAGAGTGGAGATACCTTAGCTTCTGTGCCTATGTTCTTTGAAGCCTAATCCTGAAGTATTAACAAAAACAAGGAGTCAGGGCTTTCATGAGGAAGTTTTTACAAAATACTGTTAGGCTTGGACAGTAAAATCCAAAATCCACCAAAAATCATAATGTCTAGAGTGAAGCTGGAATGATGCTTTGCCAAAGCACTTAGTTACTGCTTCTCATCAGGGGGTGGTTAAATGCCTCATTTCAGCATGTCTTGGTTTGAAGACA
>VZTX01022128.1:0-41444 GCA_013400915.1 Pardalotus punctatus | reverse complement strand
CCCTGTTTTCAGCTCGCTGTGTAACTGAAGTCAAACCAGTTTGTTGTGACACGGGTTTGTTGCTAAATTACAGATTTTTCCCCTTTGCTGGAGAAGGGGAAATGAAACTAAACCTGCCCTAAACCTGCCTTTCTGGGGTTTTGCACCATGGATAAATACATTATTAACGTTTATACACAAAAGCACTGATTGACTGTATCTATATGTGAGCAAATGTAAATATATCCATAAATAAACAGAACAAAATGCAATTCAAAGCTTCCCTTCTCCCCCTTTCAATGTCATCAAAAATCACGCATTGGACAATCCACAAATTTCCTGGTTCACACAGGTTTCCTTCCCAGGAAGGGACAGCTTGGAGCTGTAAATCATCTTTATTTGCATGACACCAATATTTTCATCTTTTGGGGGTTTTTTTGCAGTGTTTGACAGGATAAAACCTTAACTCTGCTATTTATAAAGCCAAAATGAGCAGGTTGAAAAGCGCTCTGCACTAATTAACCCTGGGCAGACTGGGGTGGGATGAGCACACTGAGAAAATTATGAAAAAATTGAATTCCTGTCATTCCTGTGGGTTTCGAGTTACAACCAGGAACAAAGTCAAGATACCTTTAGTTGATTTTCAGAAAAAAAGAGATTTCACATCTTGTAGGAAGAGAAACACACGAATGAATGCACGAGATAGGGGGAAAACTCCGTGTATTTCTTGTTCCATAAAAAGAGGGAAAGCTGAAATGCAGGATAAAAACGCTCAGGAAAATAATGGAGATCTTAGCTACTCAAAAGATTGATAATTCAAAGTGACCAATCTGAGAGTATTCAGTCAAGGAAACTCTGGAACTCCAGGGTGGAGAAGGGTTTCAATTTCTTTAAAGCAAAGGTACAAAAGCTTTCCTACCAAAAAGGGGAAGCTTTCATAAGGAAGATCTAAGGACCAAAAGGGTAAATTCAAAAATTGCTTTACAAAATGGGAGTAGATGGGAAGGGCTTCAAGTATGGAGGGTGAAGAGCAGGAACAAAAAATTTGGAACTGTGTTCTAAGCAGGAAATGTAAGTATAAAGTGAGAATTTCCAAGAGCCCAATTTTTTTGGAGGGAAAAAAACTTTCCCAAAATAGCAAAAGACTCATTCAGAATATCCATAAAATAAAATTTAAAAAAAAAATCACATTCAGTGACAAAAAGTCAAGCATTAAAGATCATTCATTTGAGATTCAGGTGACCTTTAATATCTGGCCTCATCTTGTGAGAAATCAAATGTTGTTGATAATGTGAGGCCACACGGGGAGGTGACTTTAAAATGAAAATGGCCATGGCCTTGAAAATGAAACTGCAAATTCAGTGGAAGAAATTTTATCAAATGAAGGAGTGGGATCACAAAAAACGGGGCTGTTCTGGTGCCAGAGCAGAGCATCTTTGAGCACACTGGCCCAATCTCAATAAGAAATAAGTACAACAGGATCTCAAACTATTGTTGTAGAGATCATGTCAGACTTTGAAAACATCTGTATTTTGGGAGGGGGAAGTGCTAAATGTTCTTTTTGTTGAATACTGTCAGGTAAAGAGAAAATATTGAGCAATAGAGGGAGAAAATATTTTTTTATCAGCCAAATGACAGAGTTTTATAAGAAAATTATGCTCATGCTACATCAAATGTCTTAAGCATCTTCAAAGAATAATGGGCAAATTTCTGATGCAGGCATAGCTGGGACTATGGGAGACCATCTCCTATCCCATACGGAATCCCAGACTGGTTTGGGATGGAAGGGACATTAAATCCCATCCAGTGCCACCCCAAAATGTGCAGGGACACCTCCCACTGTCCCAGGCTGCTCCAAGCCCCAGTGTTCAACCTGGCCTAGGACACTTCCAGGAAGAATTCCTTCCCCAAATCCAGTCTATCCCAGCCCTCTGGCAGTGGGAAGCCATGCTCCAGGAGAGAAGAAAGATCTCTGCTCCAAACGATGCTAAAACAATATTTTATTTTCCAGCACAAACACTTCAGTGCCACAGGCTGGTGTCAAATCCTTCAGAAATCAAAAATCCTCCCAGCAAAGCTGTTTTTAAAGAGTGTGAGACGTTCTCCACATGCCAAAGAAATCACGGATTGCAGCAAAAGACGAGACCTGTGTGCAAATCTGACAGTGGGACATGGGAAGGATCCTCAGGATGTCTCAGAATTGTTTCCTCTCTGCTTCTGCTCAGTTAAAATTCAGTTTCCCACCGGTGTGAAGAGAAGGTTTCAGACTGCTGCTTTCTCTTCGGAGGAACCCAACCTCTCCTCGGTGTGCTCGACCTGATTCTTATTCCAGACTGGGAAAGACTTCCATGGCAGAGAGCCTGAATTTCCCTCAGTCCTGGACCATGGAGCCCTAGAAATCCACGAGGGAGTTCCAGCCACGCCAATTAGTGCATTAATAGCATCCAGCTTGGATTAGTGCCCCAGGAATCGCTCTCATGTATAAAATTCCTAGTGATTAAAAGATTACTCATTTATTTTAAATGATCATGGGAGAGTCCCCTTTGGAACGGTCACGCTCAGCCCAAGGATCATTTGGATTTATGTTGCTGAAAATGGTAAATCTTAAAAGGGCCAGCACTTCATTTAAACACTTCATTACCACAGCAGCAATAATGAAGTCTCTAAATGCTCTCTGCCCCTCACTCTCATCCCTTCCACCACAAAATAAAAGAGAATAGGAAGATAAATAACCTGACCTGGAACTCGAGGTCTAAGAGAAAATATCATAGCTATGAGGTTGCAGCAATGGAGAGGATGTTGCAGATTTTTCCAGAAATATCCCCCCGACCACATCCACCGTAAGCCCTCAGCTTTCCCTGCCTGATCTGGAAAGGTTCAAAAACACACACCAGAAAAAAAAAAAAAGAAAAAAAAAAAAAGATGCAATTTACTGAAACATAATGAAATTGTAAAAGTGAATGATGCGTAGATTTAGGGCAAGACGAGAAACACTGCAAACATTTGGCCTGGTTTTCAATTCAGCTGAAAAGGGAGGTGTTTCTGATAAACCTGACATTTACCCCTTTCACATTGCATCCCTTAAGGCCAAAAAATAGCTGAAAACATAGGTTTTTTTTAATTTCCAGAAGCCAGGTAACTGAAATAAATGAAAATTCAAGGTACCAGCAACCACAAATAATTTAAAAGCATTTTGGAATGATGCTGATAAGAAAGTTCACCAGTGAAATAAAGGAGGAGTTGACTGAGAACAGCATAGACAGGAGCGCTGGAAATATTTTCTCCTGAAATTCTGCTGATAGAAGTCTGTGGAGGCAGTGGCCATTTTCATCCCCCTGAGGATTTGCTCACTTTTTTATACATTCATATTTTTATAGATTCATTCAGCACTGCAGATTGGGGCCTGCACATTCTCTGGATCCGTTTGAGAGTGTGAGCTCCCAGCTCAAGATGAAACATCCTTTTTTCCCTACCTTTGCTGACCAGCTGTGTTTATAGGATCAAAACACACCCCCAAAAATCCTATTTATTTATTTATTGATTGCAAACAGTATAAGAGCAACCATAAAGTGAAACTAAAGCCTATTTCAGATCACTGCTTATTCCTACCAGAATTTGCCTGATGGATTAAATCCTTTGGCCTTTAATGTTGTTCTTTTTGCCATTTGGAATTGTTAAAGGAGCAGAATGGGATTAAAATCACGGAATGGTTTGGGTTGGAAGGGATTTTAAAGCCCACCCAGTGCCACCCATGGACAGGGACAGCTCCCACTGTCCCAGGCTGCTGGCCTTGGACACTTTCTGGGATCCAGGGGCAGCCACAGCTTCCCTGGAAATTTAATCCATTACATTCAGAATTCGAGTGATGCCCCGGTTCATGTTAAAAATGAAGGCCTAAATCAGGATTGGTAGGAAGTTCCCATCAGATAAAGAATTCGTAACACCTGAAAATACCTGAAATGCCATCCTTGTATTTTGAAGCAGCTTTGTTTGTTTTTTAAATATCCTTTGATCAGGCCCTGCTGACTCTCAGAAGAGGTCCAGGCTGCCGTAAGGGATTCTACGTATCATAAAAACTCTTTTTTTCCCAGAGGAATTATCGTTGCAAGGTGATTTAGGAGGACGAAGCCTCTCCCTTTTCCTCCGGAGCAAAGATTACAAATCCTGCTGCGGCGCGGTTGTGTGTGAAGGCAAATCAAAATATTTGTGTTCCACACTTAGCACGGAAGCAGAGGAATCCCCTGGGTTTCATGGCAGAGCAATTCTCGGGGCTGTCCCCCTCATTCCGCTGGCGTTTTCCATGAGATGAGGTCTTTTCTTGGAGATGAGCTCTTGCATTTGACAAACTCCAGGGCCGTGGATCAATACACCGCGGAATCAAGAGATGCTCTGGAAAATGTACTTCCTGCATCCTTAATATTCTCCATTTCCTTTTATCCCTACCCTTCCCACTCCCAGGAGTTTAATACCTCTCAGTCAGCTCGGTGGTTCCAGTGCCCCTCTTCTTCCTTCCGGCTCCGTCTGATTTATAATCCTAAATCTTCTGGAAAAGGCTGCAGGGGCCAGGCCTTTCCAAACTAATTCTGCAAACAAAACAATCCATGCAGCAGGCGGGTAACTCCATCTAGATTTGGGGAGCTTTGGTTACATGAAAGTGAGAATATAAAAACACGTTTTGCATGTAGCTGAATACTGTTGAACGCATTTGGAAAGGATCAAGTCGAGGCTACCTAAATCATTCAATAAAATCTGCTACATAAAACATCTAATAAATTGTAATGGCAAGGACTTGTGTGCAGAGAGGCTGAAATTCCAGCTATGCACTGAAAATAAAATTTGGTCACATAGTCTCTCCTTTTTTTTTTTTTTTTTCTCCCCTTCCCCGACTTTACTGCCCATTGGGCTGGGAGTGTCCAGTTTCATTGGAACACCACAGAAAATGTTTGGCACCAGTCTCAAAGGAGAAATGATTTGGTATGCTGTGATTTGCTTTATGATTTGGGGGATCCTTTATTAATCCCCGAAGTTTCAAATCTCTTAAGACCATGATTAAATCAAAACAAAAAAAAGAAACCCCTCGAACTTCCTTGGTGCAAAGGCGACTCCGATCATTAAGGGAAAACGATCATAAAACTCCTGGGACAAAGCAATGAGGATTTCATAGTAAATTACGGAGTTAAATAATGGTAGGCTCTCACAGGAGAATAAAACTCACTAATTCACTTAAGCACTCCGTAAGCGAAGCTGGAATGCTGCTAATACAATCAGATTTCTGTAATCATGTTAGGAAGAATGATAGCCTTGTGTTCCACATCCCTTTCCTCAAATTCAGTACCTATGAGATGCAGTGGAAGCAAAAAAAAAAAACCCCACAGAATCCAGATGAGGAAGCTGGAAGCATCTGTTTCTGTGCCTCTTTGTTCTAGCCAATAGGTCTTCAATTAAATTGCATTTCTCTGCATTTTTGCTGCTGAACGGCCTTAAAGACATAACAACCAAGCCTAGGAAGATATTGAGCATAGGTGACAGCACGTATGACGTATTGTCTGAAGCAAACTCTCTTGGAAACAGGAAATAAAATCCTTGGGATTGGTTTTGAGTTGTCATGACCCAGGAATTAAGCCCAGTTCGGGCGGATTTTAGAAATCAGACGTGTTTTCACTTAGTCATTTTTTTTACAAAAAGTAACATCGGCCAGTAAATTCTCCTCATTTAAAACGTGACTTGTGATGACCTCGTAATCGGAACTTCTGATTTGAACCAGTTTTAACGAATAGTGCAGAAGTGAGCGTGGAGGGACGTGGGGAAGTCTCTGATGTATCAGGATAACCCAAGCAGGAGCCAAGGTTTCCTCAGGAACAGCTTCATTCTCCTCCAGGCTACTTTTGCCTGAACTTTTTCGTTTTAATCTACATGGTGGCGTCATGCAGAATTTAGAGCTGTTAATTTTTTGCTCATTAATGGCTAATGAGCTCAGCGAGGTAACGAGTCCATGTGGTCCATGCGAAATGGGGCACAAGTTCCATGCGGGAGCTGAGAAAGAGAGCTCAGCCTGGGTTGGAGCTGCCTGGGTCCGGCTGCGGGACCAACATCGGCTTTTCTCTGCAGCTCCCCTCCCTCGGGGCCAGGAAAGTGGCTCAGCTTGAAAACAGGGATCACAGAATTTCAGGATTAAGGTTGGAAAAGAGCTCCAAGGTCACGGAGTCCCAGCCGTGCCCGATGCCCACCTTGTCCCCAGCCCAGAGCCCTGAGTGCCACGGCCAGGAATTCCCTGGACACCTGCAGGGATGGGCACTGCAAAGCTCCCTGGGCAGCCCCTGCCAAGACCTGATCACCTTTTCCATGCAGAAATTCTTCCTGGGGTCCAACCTGAGCCTCCCTGGCAAGAGGGGGGAAAAGCTCTTTCCTCCCATCCCTTGTTCCCAGGTAGCAGAGCCCAAATCCCTGGCTGTCCCCTCCTGTCAGGAGCTCTGCAGAGCCACAAGGTTCCCCCTGATCCCCCTTTTCTCCAGGGTCAGGTCAGAGCTGTCCAGGGAAGAAATTCCACTGGGCTGGTGGAAAAGGACACCCCAGGTCTCCACCTCACACTGCTCCTCCAAACAGGATGAGAATGGGGTGAAGGTGATGCCTCAAGAACTTCTAGGTTTTTGTCTTCTCCACTCTCCCAGCTTGTCTTGGTCTCTCTTACAGGTAACCCTGTTTTAGGCATCAAAGGCACCACAAATTGGTAAAATTTCAGGTAAAAGCAGCTGCCCAAAATGGAGGGAAATATAAAACCCACACTGAAAAACCCCAAACCAAAGCAGGTGGCCTGAATATCTCAGCACAAAGACTCAAAGCCCCAAACCTGTTCTTTCCTGGGTTGTTCTTCCAACACTTCCATGAGCCAATATTGGACACAGTTCTCAGCTCAGCAGCGTCTGCTTCGCTCTCGACTGGGGCTCAATTCCAAGCACTCTGATATTACTGAAAATACTTCCATGGGCTGGAATGGGAATTTGATTGGAACCAGAAGTCACGGACAGCAAGCAGGGGTTTGGAGAGCCCCGTGATTTAGCAGGAGGACCTGAGCAGAGGGAAGCAAACAAAATTAAAAAAAAAATAAAAATAAGTGATACTAAATTACCACAGGGTCTGAATACCAATCTAGTGACATCTGTTCAAAGAAGGCAGCGAGAGACAAAGCCTTGCCCTGACTTTTAAAAAATGCATCTGATGGAGGGAATTTTATATTCAAGAATCTGTATCACAGGTAATTAAAACTGAGTCATAATTGCTCAGAAACAACTGCACATGCAAGTCCCACATATTTCCAATACACAGATGATTTTGTGCGTATTTCTTGCGCATATTACTTGAAAAATTCCTTACAACTGCAATCCTGAAGGATGTCCCAAGGTCATTCCCACCCTGTTGGACTAGAAATGGCAGCAAAATCACTTAGGAACAGCACAGGGAAGGAAGGGTGCGACCTAGAACTCAGCATAAATTAAAAAATCGCCTTTGTTGAGGCAGAACAGACAGAAAACAGCAACATCCCAGATCGCAGTGACCAAGAAATGAGACATCCATTTCTCCCTCCATCCCTGGTGGCAAGGCAGGAGGAAAGAACAAAGACTTTACGGCCCAAAGTCTGGCTGGGAGTCTGACATCCTTGAAGGAGCAATAATGAGGGGAAGGAAGGAGAAAGAAGGTGTAAGAGAGTGGGAAAAGGATGAGTGATGTCCAACGTGTGGGGTAAGAAAGGTTTTTAAAACTCCAGGACACACCAGACATGAGTCAGAGAAAGGAAAGGGGAGGAAGGAAAATATTATTAACTTGAAGACCACCATTAGTAGAGGCTCTCACAACAAACCCCGAGTGACAATTCCCTCTCCCAGGACACGGCTGCAGCTCCTGGCACCTCATTCTCATGATAAATATTCCACAAGAGCAGGAAGAGCCCCAACCTGAGCACGGTTTAACAGCAACTCGTAGACAATAAAATAGGAAATGGTGCATGCACCAGACATTTTTATTATGCTTTTGTTTTTGTAACTTTACAGTCTTATTACCAGTCCAGATCTATTCCTGAACTTCTGTCCTGTTATAATTATAATTATTACTACTATTACTACTACAGCAGCACCAGCAGTAAAGTGTTTTTTCTCAGCACACGTTTCAGCAGTACCTTTTTCTTTCCCTACATTTGGCACAGGGCAGCAAGTTGCTTACAGGGAACCTCAGGACTCCCAGCCAAGTTTTGAAATCCATAATGGGTTGCAAATGTTTTGGGGTGGTTGACTGATGAATGCAGTAACTTTACCATTTATCCTATTTTTTACCATTAGCAAATCTTGGGTATTTTCTGGGACGGCAGCACTTTCGCTATTTTTATGATTTTTAAAAAAAAGCAAACCCAAACCAAAAAAACTTCTGAAAAATATCAAAAATAGCTGTTTAACTCATTGATCGGGCTGCTGCTCGTAAAAATAAATACAGCAGGGTTGTTACAGTGATGAACTTTTAAAAGAAGCAATAGGACAATTTCTACTGTAAGAAAACACAGTGTCAAAATGCAGTTACCTGCCATCCTTCACACTTTATAAAAGCCACTTTCTGCCCTGCATTCTCAGCCTCTCCCCTCATAATGATGCACTTCATCTTTTCAGGAAAAAAAAAAATAAAAAAATCAGTGACTCCCAGAACAGTCCCTGGTTCATTTGTTCATTTATTCACCTTCTTTTCAGTTCCAAGCTTATCATCGAGAGTTGCTCATTTTGTTGGAGTTTTTTTCATTCAACACATCCCCTGTGATTTACACAAATAATAAAACCAGCCAGAGGTGCTTTGCTGAGGATTTGTGCATTTTGGGAGGTGCATAAAGAGTTTTGCATCAGGATAATAAGCCAAGGCCTAAGTAATTAGGAGCTGTTATTGCACCACCAGCTTGAGCTGGAATATTTTACAATTCCTTCATTCTGCTGGCCCTGACTACTCTCATGGCCAAGGAGGACCAGTGCTCTGCTCTTCCATAGGAATTCCACAAGAGATTTCTCAGATGGTTACAATTTATTTAGGGGTGTGTGCAAGAATTCTTCATTTCTTAGCTCGCCGATGAGGAGTGAAACCCAAAATATCTCTGAAGAACAAACAAAGGCAGAATACCTGCAGGAACCCTTTCTCAAGCACCTACCCCTCCAGCTGGTGAAATTGTCTCACCTTATTTTGAGGACTGGAAGTCAGAGATTTTACTCTTTCATTCGTATTTCAACGCCAAATAGATCTTTCTCCTTTTGAAGAATTTAAAATGCAGTTCTGCCACTTCGGGGTCTGCCCATGCACACAATGTATTTTCAGAATTATTAAATATTGCAGTAATAAAATAAAACAAAACCATCCTTCAGGTAAATGATTCTGATTCTCTGTTGCCTTGTGGCCCCAGATAATGTCATTTAAATGCCATGAGGGATCTAAAATACAACTCTCTAAGCACTTTTTTCATTTGTACACCAATGGGCTTTGAAACAGGCACTGGCAGTGCCCAGCCTCAGCCTGGAGTGGGAATCCAGAGTGTCCCAGCAGTTGGAAGAACAGGTTCCACCTCTAGTGTTGATGCTGATCTGCTGCAGGAAAAGGGGGAAATCAATGAGTCTGTGTGTCTTTTCTGTCTTTTGCTGTGTATTTGGACTCTTTGATGCAAAGGAGTCTCTGTGAGGAGCTACAGACCCAGGGGAGAAACAGAACCTCTTTGGGTTCATCATAAAACCATGGAGTGCTTTGGATTGAAATGGACCTTAAATCCCACCCAGTGCCACCCCAGCCATGGCAGGGACACCTCCCACTGTCCCAGGCTGCTCCAAGCCCCAAATCCAACCTGGCCTTGGGCACTGCCAGGGATCCAGGGGCAGCCCCAATTGCTCTGGGAATTCCATCCCAGTCCCCCACCACCATCCCAGAGAAGAATTCCTTCCCAACANACAATCCCAATCCCATTCCTGCTGGCCATGGGTTTTTGGGGTGCTTCCACCATTTAAAATTTCAAAACATCTATTTCTGAGCCTGGATAGATTTTTCAAGTTGCTGTAAACAGACTCCATCATCTTCCTCACTGTTGCTCTTTGGCATTCCCAAATTTTATATCTCAAAATACGAACTCAGCTCATCCTGATTGTCAAAACTTGATTTATTTCACTGGCACTGTGACAGTTCAAAAGAGCTGAAAATCTGCTTTGCACATTCAAGCTTCCACCCTGTAGATGATGTTCCATAACTTTCTCTGTAAATGTACTGAAACTCCATGTTTTGAGAGAACAGATCTTATAGTGGCCTCTGTAACTACATCTCTGAAAGGTGTAGGACAAAAAGGTTTGTGCTTTTAATCTTAAAATTTAGAGAAACCCATACCTGTCTTAGGGTTGGGGTTTTTTTTGTTACCTATTCTTAAAAAAAAAAAAAAAGAATAAAAGAAAAGAAAAGAAAAGAAAAGAAAAGAAAAGAAAAGAAAAGAAAAGAAAAGAAAAGAAAAGAAAAGAAAAGAAAAGAAAAGAAAAGAAAAGAAAAGAAAAGAAAAGAAAAGAAAAGGTATGCTTTACTTGGGGAAAACTCTTCATTCCCACTCCAAGTTGAAAAGGCTGCACTTGTTTAGCGATGTAAAAGATCATAAAATATTGTAAAATACATTAATATTGGTGTTAAGATTGTAAAGATTGTAAAATTGTAAAATTAATGCAAAATACATTAATATTGGTGTTAAGTCTCAACTGTTGTAAAGATTTCAAATTTGGAATAAGAAGTACTGAAAGTCTGCATCGAAGCCTTGAAGAAGTTTCATGACTGCAGAAAACATTAAAATATTTTGTTGAGTAAATTAGGACAAGTGAGTGTTAAGTAATTGCAAATTGCTAAAGGCATTCAGGAACCAGGAAAGCCAATCAACTGAAATTTTCCTTCAAGTTTTAGTCAGTCTGTTTCCAATGAAGAATTAAAAAAGCTCAGTCCTCCTTTTAAGCAACCACTGCATTAAAAACCTTTTACCACCCATGCTGCAATGCAAATATTTAAGTTTAGAAAAAAAAGGTGGTTTAGTAGTAAATAAATGCATTTTAGGGGTGGTGGCCATGGAGGAAGGGCTGAGCAAAAGCCCATCCCCGAGTCCCTGCATGAAAATGGGAATTGTGCACATCTTCCTATTCTTTGCCAAGGTTGTAAAGACTGCAGAGGAAATATTTCCTGGTGTGTTTGGAGGATATATTCTAAAAAAGTTCCTTCTCCTTGTAGAAACCAATTTCTGTGGGTACAGCCAGTGATCCAGGCTGCAGAAACAAGACAAATACGAGAACAAGTTTTGGGGTGACCCAGGGCACCACTGGCACCCCATAGAGCATGGGTTGGGCTGTGCGGTCTCCTCTCCCATCCTTCAGATGCTCTGCAGGATTTTTGGGATATTCCTTCTTCCTCCCTGTCTCACTCAGCCTCGTGCAGTGACTCTTCCTTCCACCCAAAGCCTCCCCATTTCCAGGCAGTGCTCGGTAGCTGCTCCTGGAGCTTCCCTTCCCTCCCTGGGGAACCGAACAGGCTCAGATCTCCACGGGAAAGGAGCTGAAATGTTCACCCAGCCCCGCAGAATCCCTGCTCGCCATCTGGGGATCCAAACTTCCCATCTGCTCTCTCGCAGGGACGAGACTCTTTGTAGTGGAGATGGCTGAATTTTCTCCCACTGACAAAAACAAAACCGAGCCCTAAACATTTTTATTAAAACCAGAAGCATGTTCAGGTCCTGGTATTTCACCAAGGCACAAAACATATTTCGACAGGAAATTAATTTTTTTCCAAAGTTTCCAGCACGCCCCTCCCTTAAATCAGCCCTCAACTCCTTTAGCAGCCACATGAACTCCCTGATAACCTCGCTGTGGAAAAGGCAGATGGAAAAAAAATCCTGACCCACACAAAGAGGAAAAGATGCCTCTGGATGGAGCAAAGGCATCCAGCAGCAACTGTCTGCTGAATTCCTGCTGGAAACCTCCTCCCTGCTCACCACAGAGCTCCACAGCCGTCCTGCTTTGTCTCCAAACTCCAAACTCAAGCCCAAATAAATATTTACCCATGTTTATTTCTGAGTGGGTGCAATGGGCTCTGTGTTGAAGTTTTTACCAGCGGGGCTTGCACAGAAATTCACAGCCAGGCGTGTTTTCAGTGTGGTTTCCCACCTCTTTTTGTAGTTTAAAACTCTCTCGAAGGAAAGCTCAGCTTTTTTCCATCCCCCGGTTTCCCTTGCCCTGCTTTGACTCCCACTTGTCCTGCACAGCCTGGTTTTCCCATGGGGATAAATCCTGGGACCAGCACAAATCCAGGCTCCACCTCTCACCCCTGCTTTATCCTGTCATGTTTGAAAGCGCAGTGGTTTTTCAAAAGGCTATTTTTATTTTTCTGCACGGCTTGGATCATTATAACGAATGTTCCCAACTTCGATTTGGAAAGTTAGGCCCAGGCTTTGATCTTCTTTAAGTATTTAACTTAGACAAAGTTGTTCTATTGAACCGAGGGGGACTTACATTCCTCGAGTCAGGCAAATGCACAAGCCCTTCAAGAATTATGGCCTCAGCCTAAGTCAATCCTAAACCTTACATGAATTCTGGATATTAAAAAGAAAAATGGTTTAAAACCCAGGTCTCTGAGGAAAGGAATAAATACTTATATATGTCCACTATATTATGAAAACTACTGTACTTGAATAAGACAGTCATGGATGTTTTTTAGATTTAAGAAAATAATTTTGAAATAAAATATATCCATCCATGCATGATTAATGTGGCTTCTCTGTTCTCTTCTACGTGCATTATTTATATTCCTAGTGAGAGGGGAAAAATTCTGTCCAGCTAAAGAAGCAGCCTCTTTTATGAATAAAAATGAGTTTTTCTTCCTCTTTTTTCTTTTCCTTTTTTTCTGAAAAGTGGAAAAAAAGGCCTTTCAATTGGATTTTCTGACATCAAAATAATATGGTGCAACTCTGAATATGATCTGCTCCTTTCTTTGATTTCTACCATGTCAAATTTTCATAACAGGCTTCAGCAACACCTCCAGGCTCCAGTGAGGTTATTTGGGAAAGCACACACAATAACAGGTAGTCATGGCCCAAAAGTGCCTGGAAGGAGAAGACAGGGATGGAGATAACAACAGACAAAACCAATAAATAATGCAATTTAAACAGAAAGCAGCAGTCATCCCACAGCCATTTCCTTGCCACCATAAAAGAATGATTTCCCAGCATATACATTCATCATATAGATTCCTACAGACAGATGTGTTCAGAAAGATCCCAAAGATTCCAGTCAAGAACATTTCAAGAGGCCAAAGACCTCTGGGTAGGCGTAATCCACGTGTCAAGTACCAAAGAGGACTTTAGCTAGGGAAGAGATGTTGGAACAAAAGGTTTTTGTAGGATCGGGTTAATAAAAATTGGAGAATTTTTCAGACACCCCAAGGGTTTGGACAAGCTCTAGAAAGCTCCTTTGCCATCTCAGTGCATGGTTCACGTCAAATTATGGATGTTTTTCACACTTTAGGCGTGGCTGGAGCCATTGTTGAGCTTCTCCTTTGCTTCTCCAACACTGGGAGAGCTGGAGCTGCTGCAGATCTCCTGTACTTACACAGAGTTTGCTAAAGGCTCCTGAGGAATATTCTGGGGCTTGAGTTATTTTTTTTTTTGTGTCTCCAGGCCAAGTGCTTCTTCATGTTTCTTCCTAGAAGTGGGAGACTGGGCTCTGTCATCCCAGGGGTCCAGCCCGTGGTTCTTTTCAGCAGCCAGAGCTCAGAGCTGTGACCAACAGATCAAAGCTGGAAGAGAAAAAGTTCAAACTGGAGACAGTGTTGAGACAAAAGCACAGAATCACAAAATGGTTTGGCTTGGAAAGGACCTTAAAATCATCCAGTGCCACCCCAGCCATGGCAGGGACACCTCCCGCTGTCCCAGGCTGCTCCAAGCCCCAAATCCAACCTGGCCTTGGGCACTGCCAGGGATGCAGGGGCAGCCCCAGCTGCTCTGGGAATTCCAGCCCAGTCCCCCACCACACTCCCAGGGAACAATTCCTTCCCAAGATCCCATCTAATCCTACTTTCTCTCACTTTGAAGCCATTCCCTGGCTCCTGGCCCTCCATCCCTTGGGAATTGCCTCTCTCCATGTTTCCTGGGGCTCCTTCAGGCCCTGCAAGGCCACCCTGAGCTCAGCCCAAAGCTTCTCCTCTCCAGGCTGAACAATCCCAGCTCTCCCAGCCTTTCCTCCCAGCAGAGCTGCTCCATCCTCTGCTCATCCTGGAGCCTCCTCTGGACTCTCTCCAGCAGCTCCACATCCTAAAAGGAAGAATTTAGCGAAGTGTGGCTTCAAAGGAGAATAACAAGGATAACAAGAACAGAAAACAGCCTTGTTTGTCACCAGATCCAGGTCCAGCCTTGCTAACTCTGACAGCACAGGCAGGATGATGTTTGGAAACAGCAATTTTCTGAATGGTTTCTCAAAGGTGGCTGTTTCCCTCTACATGATCCATGCTTAAGTTCCTTGTTGACAAATGGAATGTTGGTAGTTTATTAGACACAAAGACACCATGTATCTCAAAGGTCCGTTTGTTAAAGCAGCATAACAAAACCCTCCAGTGAAATGAAATGAAATGAAATGAAAGGAAAGGAAAGGAAAGGAAAGGAAAGGAAAGGAAAGGAAAGGAAAGGAAAGGAAAGGAAAGGAAAGGAAAGGAAAGGAAAGGAAAGGAAAGGAAAGGAAAGGAAAGGAAAGGAAAGAGAAAAGAAAAGAAAAGAAAAGAAAAGAAAAGAAAAGAAAAGAAAAGAAAAGAAAAGAAAAGAAAAGAAAAGAAAAGAAAAGAAAAGAAAAGAAAAGAAAAGAAAAGAAAAGAAAAGAAAAGAAAAGAAAAGAAAAGAAAAGAAAAGAAAAGAAAAGAAAAGAAAAGAAAAGAAAAGAAAAGAAAAGAAAAGAAAAGAAAAGAAAAAAGTTTGGGTTATGTGTTGCCCTCAACTCCCCACTGCCCAAAAAGTACCAAAGGTGAGGTGACCTCTGTTCCTGGCTGTCTCACAAGAGCAGTTCCAAATGATAATGGATTCTTCATGAATTTTTAAAAAAATTACTCTCAGGGTAGATCCCCAAGTGTTTTATTTGCCAAACCATCCCAGGAAAAGCCTTACAAACCCCACTTTGTTCTGAAATCATAAAGGAGAGCAAGCTATTCCCTTCAATATTGTACTGATCCCACTCCAGGTAACAGCAAACTCCTTCCCAATTCCACCTCCCTGGGACAATCTGGACACGATTCCTCAGTGCAGGCACAGAAGTGAGTCAGTCAAAAGTTACACTGAACAGAAAATCAAATTATTTCATTTTCCATTGGTGAGTAATAGACGGAAAATATGGAATGTCATTACGGGGCTGGAGAACCATCTGGTAAAAGCTCCTGTATGAACAGAGCAGATGAACTCCATGGAAATATTAAGGAAACGTCCACTGAAGGCATTTAGCCCCTCCAGAGACCCATAGTTCACGCATGGTGGGCAGGTAATAATGTGCAATTATTCTGG
Organism: Pardalotus punctatus; assembly: GCA_013400915.1. Lineage (NCBI taxonomy): Eukaryota > Metazoa > Chordata > Aves > Passeriformes > Pardalotidae > Pardalotus > Pardalotus punctatus. The sequence continues at coordinate 25,906 of VZTX01022128.1, read as the reverse complement.
AAACAACTAAACAAGTCACTGTAAAATTATCTCATTTGCACCAGATCTAGCATTAAGTGTTTTTTAAAATATTCATCATTCATTCCAGGTAAGGAAACAAAACAACTGATCAATCTCTGAGGAGCTGCACATTAATCATGAAGCCATAGTGAGAAACTGGCAATTTTTCATTATTCCAGGAGTAATATTTTAAAGCTGACAGGCTGGCAGGGTGGTCCATGTCTGTGGCATTATCACAGCGGCGATGAACAACCAAGCTTCACACAATTCCAGCAGTAATTGTTGAAATCAAACAAGAACCTGTGGAAAAACAAAGAGTTTTTTCCTTTTATTCTGAAAAAACCTGAACCGAGTTTATGCAGCAGACAAGTAGCTGAAAGCGAGTTTTCACCAAATTAAAGGCATTCTTTTATTACTACATAAAGAAAAGGATTTGGTTTGGCAGCTTTTATGGCGATCAGCCAAAGACCCATCTCCTCAAGGCAAACGTACGTTCAGGCTCTGTTTATCAAAGAATCGGGGAATAATGGAATATCCTGAGTGGGAAGGACCCACAGGGATGATCCATCCAGTCCAGACCCCCCAGCAATCCCAGCCTGGGCATCCCTGGCCAAATGCTCCTGGAGCTCTGGCAGATTTGGGAATGTCCCCATTCCCTGGGGAGCCTGGGCAGTGCCCAGCACCCTCTGGGGGAAGAACCTTTTCCTAAATATCCCCCTAAATCTCCCCTGGCCCAGCTCCAGCCACTCCCTGGGGCTGTCCCGGCTCTCAGAGTGTTTCTGCCCCTTGTGAGGAGGTTGTGACTCTGTGATTCCATGACCATTTTGTCCCAGTTCTTTTCACTTTAACAAGTTTACCACGAGACACAAGCGCTTCCTTCCCTCACTTTTATCCACTTTCTCCCCCTGCTTCTCTCCCCTACCACTTTTTCCCATCCATTCATGAGGATTTGGATGTTATGACGAATTCTCTCTTTCTTTGACAATTTTGATGCTACGAGAACACCAGAAGTTTTAGAAACCCCCTGGCTGCATATTCAGAGGTCACCACTCGTCCAACACAGCCTCTGTTTTTGGAATTTATCCTTTCTATCCAAGCCTTTAAGCTTTGTTTAGACCCTCAGATCCTGCGGCGCTGCTCAGGCGCCACTGGCAGAGCAGGAATCAGTGGATGTTAATTCATTTTCAATTGTCAAAAGAGACAATTTGTAAATTCACACACCCCCAAACTTCAGGTGTGTTTCCTGCAACCTCTGGCAAATTCTGACAGCAAAAGACCGCAGCACAAGGATTTTAAAGACAGCTTTTAAATCCAGAATCCTCACACAGGGGGATGGATCCACAAGAGCTTCACTGTGGTGTCTGAGGACCTCTCAGAAATGTTCTCCAAGTGATTTTTGTCAAACAAACGGCAAATTTAAGGCTGAATCTACATCAGCGAACACGAGGCCTGATAAGAGTGGATTTATAGAGTGAAAAAGCAGTGTTGAGTATCTGATGTGAGGATGATAAATGTCCAAGGGACTTGACTTCAGGCTGGTTTTAGTCTGGGCCTGCGGACTGAAGATGTAGAAATAATTGGGGAGAATGAAAAGCAACACTGGATCATTGTCTGGTTTTATTTAAGCCAAAAGGAACCCGTTTTGTGTGCTCAGAGCCTGCTCTGTGCTCGGAGCCAAAGCGTGGAAAGTGGCAATGATCAGGAGATCACTGAAGTAGCTGTGCCCTAATTAAGTGTCAGTCTGATCTATCAGCAAGCTTCAAATTCATGTTTCCTAATTTATTAGCAAATTTCATTGAAATTGTTGTATTTATGGGCATAGAAAAGATTTCAGTGATAACAGGACTTGTCTCCGAGCTGCCAAAACTTTCCTGTCCCGTTCTATGGCGACTTTGATCAAAAATAAATTGGAAATTCCAGTGTGTCCTTGCAAAATTCCTGTATATATCAAACCTAATGACTGAGGACTAGGGAGAGAATTTGAGCCAAGTCATGGTTCATAACTTGATTTTGAGCCTGTTCCAGTAACACCACCCTGCCTCACGCCAGTTTGATTTAGAGATAGGACTCGTGCCCAGCAACGTCTAATTTTGTCTGTAATTACAGATTTAATGTTCGTGACATGGTCTTTGCAAAGGAGGGACCCTCTGAGGAACCTTCAGACAGGCTGAAAAGCTGATGAGGTTGAGATTCAAACTCTGAAATATAAAAAAAAAGGACAAAAAAAGTGAAGATAATAGGTTAAAGCAGCTGCAGCAGGCTCAGGCTCCGTACCTGCTGCGTTCCTCGGGATGGAGAGGGAACTTCTCCTCCACCCAGACCTGTTTGGATGTGGAAGCAGGAGGCTGAGATTAGGATCACAATGAAACAGGCTCGATTTCAGCATGTAATGTGAGGATTATTGGCTGTGCCTCTGCGAGATGTTTGCTTTTTGTGACTTTTCCTTCACTGGCCCACGGATTGCTGAAAAGCAGGAATTGGACCCCGGGCTGATGCTGCAGCTACTTCTGCTCCCTCGCTGCCTTCATCCTCAGCAATCTTCATCCACACCTGGCCTCCAAAACGGCGAATTTCTGTTCAAGATCCCTGGAATATGGGCAAGTTGGGCAGGTTTTGAGCAACCTGGCCCATTGGAAACACTTTCCAATACGTGTTCCTGCCCGTGGCACAGATAATTTTAATCCCTTCCAATCCAAACCCTTCTGTGATTCCAGGAATCTCAGACACAGGGATGCGATGATAACAGCATCACTTCCACATGTGCCTGTATCCCTTTGGGGAAGGTGATAAAGCCGGGACCCCACTCCCAAATTATTCAATAACCCAAACAAGAACTGAATTTTTGCCACAGAAATGATTCCACTGAGGATAAAGCCGGGACCCCACTCCCAAATTATTCAATAACCCAAACAAGAACTGAATTTTTGCCACAGAAATGATTCCATTGAGGATAAAGCCGGGACCCCACTCCCAAATTATTCAATAACCGAAACAAGAACTGAATTTTTGCCACAGAAATGATTCCACTGAGGAGACTCCGGCACAACCCCGATCCCAGCCCATAAGAAGGTTGGAATCTGCTAAGATAACGTTGAAGCCCAGAGTGCTGCAGTTCTTAGGGCTGGAACTGAGACCAGGACCAACTTTCTTGTCTCATGTTTCTGGGTGATAGAGCTGGGCTGATTGTGTTTAACAGGCACTGCCAACCTCAACAGGCACTGTGACCTCTGGGACTGGTGATAAAACAACCTTTATTGCCTGGGTACCGGGCAGAAAGCAAAGCAGAAATCCTTAGGTTTACTTTTCACATAACCTGCAAGGAGATTCAATTAGTTAAAAAAATATATAAGATCTTCACCTACGAATTTCTTCATGGTTTTCATGCCCTGAGGCAAATCATAGTGATATAAAAATCATTTTGCTAACAGTCAGTCTGCCGGTTCTGGGGGGAAGTCTGTGTCTTTGTTGCCAATGACTAAATATGAGCCATAAATCTGTGCTGCACCCCAAAACTCATAATTGTCATTATTACTGTCTCTGCTGGTTTTGGCTGGGGTAAAGTTAATTTTTTTTTTCCCAGTGGCTGTTACGGAGCTGTGTGTTGGATTTGTGCTGGACTCAGGGTGGATAAAATAGAGATTTTTTTGGTTATTGCAGAGCAGGGCTTACACAGAGCCAAGGCCTTTTCTGGTTTTCATTCTGCCATGCTGGAGCAGCCCTATGGAGACAGGATAAGAAAGTTTGGGCTGCTCAGCCTGGAAAAGAGAAGGTTTTATGGGCACCCCACAGCACCTTCCAGAGTCTGACGGGGCTACAAGGAACCTGGAGAGTTCAGCTGCAAATGATGGCCCTCCATATTCTTTAAAATGCCATTTTAAAGGAATTTTTTTTCTATGGCAAAGTGAGCATCCTGGTATTCTCATCCAAGCCAGATTGGTGCTCTGCTCCTGTTAGGAAAAGAAAATTGATTTTCCTTTAAAATAAAAGGTCAAAAGTCGGTCTTGATGATTGTAGAGGCCTTTTCCAACCAAGTTATGGGGTTAAGTAGGGCCCACAGTCTGAATGCAATGAGAAAATAAAACATATCCCCACCTTTGCTACCAATAAATAAATGTCGTGGGGAAATGCAGTTGAAACCTAGAAGGACAGAACATTTTTCATTTTAAAATTAAAAACTTGTATCCGAGAAATGCTTGCAGAAAAACCCCAAAAGGATTTGGAAGGAGTCAATCATGAGACATCTGTGAAGACTCTTTTGGCTGTTCCAAAGCAAAAGAGGCACCTCAGAGTGGATGCAGCAATTCCCACTCCTCATTACCTGAAATTCAAACCTGTGTGCCACAAAGCCCATTGAGCTTCCCTGCTTTACAACCGGATTTCAAAAACCCAGCATTAAAAAAACTCCAAACAAAACAAACACCCTCCCTCTGGCTTTATCTACAAACGTGTGAGAATTCAGGGGTTTTTCACCCAGGATTCACAAGAAGAAGGATTTTTCAAACCTTTTTTAGCTGCTTGCAGTGATGCTTGACAGGAGCAGGACGTGGCCCTCCACAAACCACTTGGTTTCAGCTGATTCCTGAGCTGTCATTAAAATTCCAGCCACACTGAATGTTCATTGGGAGAGTCCAGCTCTCCTGCAATGTCCGAGCTCCTCCAGGAGAGCCGACAATTCACCTTGGTCACAAACGCTTTGCTCCTTTCACACAGCGCAAAATGTTTTCTCCTGCTTGATTTCCTCCGTCCCTGACCTTACCAACAATTATGATTTATTATTCTAATTACTCAAAGGTGTTTCAGTATCTGCTGCGGGCTCAACGTCTGCAGCCTGTAGAGTTTGTAGGATTCCCTGCGTGGAAATCCACCCCAAAAGGAAAATGACGGCACAGCAACACCGGGAGCAAAAAATACTTTGTTGTGGGAATTTTACAGCACTGTGAGTGCACATTCCTTTGGCAAATCCCAAATCCCCCCTGCAGGTGTCCGAGGAAGGCCTGGCTGAGGAACTCAGTGCTCTGGGCTGGGGACAAGGCGGGAATTGGTCACAAGTTGGACTGGATGGGCTGGGAGGGCTTTTCCAACCTCAGGGGTTCTGGGATTCTGTGAAAGGGCTTCAGAATTAAAAAAAAATAAAATTACCATATCAATCTTCTGATGGACGAAAGAATGTTTCTATGCCTCATGGGAGGAGCAAGTTTATTGAGACACATGAAATAATTAACAATTTCTAAATATCCTGTACATTTCAGTACACTGGATGATTCTAGGGAGAGTTGGTCACACACCTCTGCTGTTTGCTGAAATAGAAAGATTTTCTAAATCTAAATTCAGGGACATTATTTAGGGACCTGGTGCATCATCACCTTGGGGAGACCTTGCACAGGCCAGAAATCCTGGTCAAAGGAATTTTTCCTCATATTTTCTGTAGTGATGAGATTAATAGGGTGGATATCTGGCTTCCCCTGCTGCATTTCAATTTGAATTTACATCCTTTAATCTGCTTTACATTGAACAGCACGACTCTTCCCTTAGAGAGAATCCCAGGCTGGCCCCGAACATCCATCACAGAACAAATGAAAGAGAAAAATGCTCAAATACCTGACCCAAATACTTGTTCAGGCTTTGGGAAGGCTCTGCCAAACTTCCAGTTCAGATGTACATCCAACATCTGAAGGAGGGATCCTCTCTTGCCTCATCACCTGCAATGGCTTGATCCAGATTTTTTTGTTAAACACCAAACCTCAGGAATATTAATATTATTTGAAAGACAGTCCTTTGAGACAACCTAACAAGCAGATTTTTATAGATCTGCCAAGACCTGGTGATATAGTGGCAGTGGGATCTTTTTTTCATTTTTTAAAAATAAATCAAGAGTGAAATGTCTGCAATTGAGGCAGACCCAGAAGATGGGGTGAGGAAACCTCCAACATGAGTGAGCACGGGCAGGAAGGGCTGGTGACTCTGAGGCCACTCCTGGATCCAACGCCGGGCCAGTTCTTCACTTTGGGATGATTTACACCAAAGGCAGCAGGCACAAACATCCCTGACCTTTCCAGAGAGGCAAGGATGGGGAGCTGAGGGGCTGAAGCAAAGATCTGCTTTTTGGGGCTTGGCACTTCCCAAAGGACCTTTGCCAGCGGCAGCACTCTCAAAACAGGGAAAATTCACAGCCTCTTATTCAAAAAGAATATTGGGGGAGTCTCTTAATAAATGCTTCTTGGTGACGAGACCTGGTGCTAAACAAACAAGCTTAGAGTTCAGATATCGGTGTCTGCAACACCCCCAAGGCAGTTCAGGATTTAAAATTCTTTTATTTTTTGGAAGGCCAAAGGTATCCCCAAGTCAGTGCTCCTCCATTGGCAGCCCTGAGTGCCCATTCCTGCTGTGGTGAGGACATACGCAGGTCCTGTGTCCAGTTTTGTGTTCCTCATTTCAAAAAGGACATTGAGGCCTGGAGCGTGTCCAGAGAAGGGGACAAAGCTGGGAAGGGTCTGGAAAACCATCCTGGGAGGAGAAGCTGGGGGGGTTTGGGATGGACAAGAGGAGGCTCAGGGGGCTCTCATTGCTCTGCACAGCTCCTGACAGGAGGGGACAGGGAAAGGAGGAGAGGAAATGGCCTCAAATGGCAGCAGGGCAGGGGCAGGCTGGAGATTGGGAAAGAAAATTTCCCTGGAAGAGCGGGCAGGCCTTGGGATGAGCTGCCCAGGGAGGTGGTGGAATCAGAATTTCTGGAAGGGTTCCAGAGGAGTCTGGATGTGGCTTTGGGGACAGGGTTTGGGGTGATGCTGGGGTGGCTCTGGATGATCCTGAAGTCTCTTCCCACCCTGATGATTCTGTGATTCCCAAAGGCACGAACACAACAACAACACCACCAACCCGACTTTCTCTCATGGAAACGGAGCAGCTCGGTGGCAGCAGAGCTCAGCGCCGGGGCAGCGTCCGCAGCCCGGGCTGGCCGGAGCCGCAGAGCACACTGACATCTAGCGGGGTCTGCCCGGAGCTCTGGGCTCTCTCCTGTGATGGCGACAATCCCCCCAAAAATTCACAGCAGCGTTCTGCAGCTCACTGACCTCCGGCCATCGGGCAGCTGGGGCTGCCCCTGGATCCCTGGGAATTTCCAAGGCCAGGTTGGATTTGGGGCTTGGAGCAGCCTGGGACAGTGGAAGTGTCCCTGCCATGGCACTGGGTGATTTTCAAGGTCCCTTCCATCCCAAACTATTCTGGGATTCTATAGACAAGGAACCCCAGCCCCTGGGAGCGCTCAATACTTTTTGGGTTGGGAATTGATATGTTCACCAAAGGTCAATCCTACAACATGGGTGATTCTGTCTTTTCTCATTTAAAGCACATGTTTAAGGATTGGGGGTTAGAAGGAAAGAAAGCCATTATTCCTCAAGGACACTCATCACTATCACAGAATTATGGAATGGTTTGGGTTGGAAGGGACCTAAAGCTCATCCAGTGCCACCCCTGCCATGGCAGGGACACCTCCCACTGTCCCAGGCTGCTCCAAGCCCCAAATCCAACCTGGCCTTGGACACTGCCAGGGATGGGACATCCACCACCTCTCTGGGCACCCTGTGCCAATCCCTCACCACCCTCACAGTCAAGAATTTCTTCCCAATATCCCATCTAAACCTACTCTCTGGCAGCTAAAAGCCAATATCCCTTGTTCCTATGTCCAAAATTTTTTGCAAGTGCCAGTGTGGGGTTGATTTCCACCTGAGTTTTCCATAGAAGCAGCTCCCAAAGAGAGGAACTTTGTCCTGTGCCTCCTTTTCCAGGCAGAGGTGCAGCCTTTCCCTTCCTCCCACTCTCTCCCCATCATGTCCCACTCTCAGAACACCAAGAAAAATGGGTGATCTGGAGAAAAATATTTAGCTTGCCCAACCTCATCTGTTTCTCAAACAGCTCTGTCTGGCATTAAAATGACAGAGAGAAAGTTTAGATTGGTTTTTAGGAAGGAATTGTTCCCTGGGAGGGTGGGCAGGCCCTGGCCCAGGGTGCCCAGAGCAGCTGGGGCTGCCCCTGGATCCCTGGCAGTGCCCAAGGCCAGGTTGGATTTGGGGCTTGGAGCAGCCTGGGACAGTGGAATATTCCCTGTCCATGGCAGGGGATTGGAACAAGATGATCTTTAAGGTGCCTTCTGTGACAAATCATTCCGTGATTAACACACAGAAAGATGAGCCTCTTCCTTGTCCCATCCCTATTTTGGCCACAATTTCCAGCTACTTTCCAGGTACAGTTGACACGTGCCCTTTTAGGGTCTGAGAGGGAAAAGAGAACTCCAAAGGCTGCAGCTAGCTCAGCACACCTTCCTGAAAAGGGAAGTGACTCCTTGGAGGGGAATGCAGCAGGAGAAAGGGACAGGGAGAAGTGGAGGCAGAATATTTCCAGGTACATTCTTTAAATATGACTTTTTTCCTTAGTTTAGCTACATCCCTCCAAGTTCAAGACACAAAAATACAGAAAAGGGGTAGGAAAATTAATTCCTCATCCTGGTCTGATCCTGCAGCTGAAGTCCCTGCTGTAACCGACACCGCTGTAGGGAAAAAGGGAATTAATCATGGATATTAGACTGAAGTGACCCCATCTCAGCCAGTCCTGCCCAGCTGCACTGCTGTCTCCATTTCAGTGCCCATCCCTCCCAAACTCCCAGCCCTGGTCTCCAGGAGACCGTAAACACTCAGCTGAACCTGACGCTCCTTTTTCCAGCATTGTATCCCGCCCGCAACAGGCACGCTCTGTTTTCCGACACCTCCCCTGCCATGGCAAATTTAGCCAGCCTGGGTCATGTCCTCCCAGCTGGTTCCTGACACGAGGCTCCTCCTCGGCAGAGGATCCGCCTGGAGCATTCTGAGGTAGGAAGATGCGTTTGGAATTCCTGCTCCTGAGGTCTCCTTGAACCCTGCCCTCTGGGAGCTGCCGGGATTGTCCTCCCTCTGCAGAATCTCCTGGGGATCCATGTCACCTCCTAGGGATCCATGTCACCTCCCAGGGATCCATGGCAGATCGCTGAGAGTCCTGCAGGAAACCAGCTGATGCAGAGACAGGATCAGCTTTTCACTTTCCGTGCAGCAGGACAGCCCGAGGATGGGGTGAGCATTTCCCTGCCTGCCACGGATTCTCCGCTTCCCGCCCCGAAGAACATGGAACATCATCTCTCTATCCCAGGGGGTGATGGTGTCACTCCTCAGCTCTTGGAACCCACCGGGGATCATCACCACAAACTTCCGTGCTGATTTTCCTGAAGGAAAATTCCCTCATCCTGCTGGGATGCCAGAGAGCTGCACGTAAGTCGCCGGGGTGGAGAACGGGCTCTTCTTGTCTTTCCTATTAAATCCACGGATGAGGGAGAATGGGTGACCAAACCTGCTCCTCGTGTTTTCCCGAGCAATACAAAGCTGATTATCTGCAAGATGAAGTGTGTAAGATTATGTTTTAAATAATTCCAGCTCCTCCACAGGTTGTTTATATAACAGTAGGATGTTTGCTTAGTGCTGTTCCAAATGAAGATTCCTCTCCTCCCGAGTTATTAAGAACTGAGGAAAAAACTTGGGGCAACACCATGTTTTAAAGAAGGTATAAAACTTCAGGGAAAGAGGGGAGGGAGTGATTTGAGGGTGGTTTATTTTCACCTAAGGGAGTACAAAGCCTGCTGTGAGCACAGAGCGCTGTTTGAGCTGCTTGGCCTTGTTCCGGCTGTTTGTAACTGAACAGCACCAGCCAAAGGAATTTTTTGGTACCTCAAGGATTGTTCCTAAACAGGGTCCTTGCCATGGCTGCTCAAGTCAACATCAGGAGTTTGCAATGACTTTTAGGGCCAGCTGTGAGAGGCTCAGAATTTTTAAAGAATAATGATAATAATAATAAAGCACACCATCCTCTACATCGAAATGAAAATCAGGCCAAAGATGCCCAGATGCGCAAAGTTTCATTTTGCAGTAATTGCCACCTTATTTCTGTACAAACTTCAGGTTTTGGAGAGCATTTTCTCGTGTTCTGTTCACATCACAGGTTGCCAGATTTTCTTGGAGCCTTCTTAGCTTTTGGACAAGTGCAGACAGTTCTGAACGAGCAGAAACTGTTTGAAAGGATCCAGAAGAGTGGTTCACACACCCCTGAGTACAAATTGAACCTATCTCTGCCAAGCCCTAACCGAAACAGAGCCAGCCTGCAATAAAGCCCAAGGACTCATTAATTCACAGAGTGCAGGTGCCGAGTCTGCTGCTGCTGCAGGTTTGGTCTGCGCTGCTCTTGGGATGGTTTTTCCCACTCTGGTTTCACTGTTTGGGTAAAACTTTACAATGCAGGGCTGGAGTGAGCTGTGATTAGCAGGGGAGCTCCAGGACTGCATTGAGCTCACGCTCTGCAGCAACAAAAAACCGCTCACCTTTCTCCACCTGTTTCAGAAAGCAGGGAAGGGGAATAGCAACATCCACCTTGCTAAGATCCAGTGGCCTACATTTCTGCCGGAGGGAAGTGCTGATGCAGTAACCTGAGACCCCAGCTTTATTTTCCGAGCTCTCTGCCAGTGCAGGCTGTTCGATTTAACATCCTGGTGGTGCTCGGCTCGCTCCTTCCTGCAGCAATGCCCCTCAGAGTGGCAGGACCTGCACAAACCCTTCTCCACCAGGACAAAGTTTCCATTTTTCCTGCCCAGATGAAATTCCACTCGCAGGTGTGGGGTGTTTATTTGTTGGAGAGGGGTAATGAATACTGAATAAAAGCCCAGGCGAAAAGTCTCCCGTAAGAAGGGAGCAGGATGAGGGAGGATTTAGACACAGGATGAAAATTGTAAAACTGGCTTTAATATTGCAATTACACTTCCAGGGGAGGGGGAGAGTATGTTAACAATTTTATAATAGAGGCAAGCACAATACAAAACTAAGCCTCTGAGAGATCACCCTGCCTTCCTTCTCTACTCAGGCTATATTTCTTTGGTTTTTTTAAAAGTAATAACCAAACTTCCTTCACAAGTCCTCGGTACTTACGGAAAATCAGAACACAAGGGCACCTCAGTTCCCGAGTCATATCCATAATTATATGATCGAAATAGCAAATGTCATATATAAGGCTGCGTTTGTCTCTTACCAACATTCCCTGCTGGATCATTGTTTGGGATAAACGCACGACCTGGATGTCACTTTTCCCACAGACGAGAGCAGAGCAGTTGGGACTGTGTTTGAAACACACCCTGATGGTTAATTTTGAACTCATCAACCACCCTCGAGGGAGCAGAAGCTTCTGAGAGATCAGGTTCCTGAGCATTTTATGAAAACAAGCAGCGGGGCAGAGAAAACTGTCCTTGGAATGCTTCCAGGGTAGGAAAGGCAGCATCAGAACTGCCTTTGTTTACTACGCAGCACAGCTCACCACAGGGATGCTCATTGCTCTGCAGGAAAACAGATTTTTCTGCCCACTTCTTAGCAAAACGCATGTGCTTGAAATTCCAGAATCACTGAGGCTGGGAAAGAGATCCAAGACCACCAAGTCCAGTCTGTGACCAATCCCAGAGCCCTGAGTGCCACAGCTCAGGACACCTTCCTTGGACACCTGCAGGGATGGGCACTGCAAAGCTCCCTGGGCAGCCCCTGCCAATCCTGAGCACCCTTTCCATGCAGAAATTCCTGCTGCTGGCCAAGCCCAGCCTCCCCTGGCCCAGCCTGAAGCTGTTCTTGTCCTGTCAAACTTTCCCCCTGCTACAGACCCAGAAATGGAAAGGTTGGGATCATCTGGGGGATGGAGGGTTGGGAGAGCTGCTGAAATCCACCTGGAGCTGTGCAGGATGTTCAGAGGGAGGTGGGTGCTGGATGTAGGTCCCAACTCTTACGCCAATTATTCAAACCCCCTCATTTCCCGAAAATACCACAGATTCCCAATTAGAACCCCCTGTCCCCAAATTTCCTCAACTTAACTTCCTTAACTTGCTTCATTGTCCCAACAGAGATGAGCAGAGGAAAATATTTTCAGTTTCAGGTTCTGGGAAGAGCAAAAAGCAAACATTAAACAGCAAAAAGGAGCTGGGAGTCAAAGCCATGCTCACATGAGCTCTCACTCCAGCTACAAAACAGTTTGGCTCAGTGAAGGCAGCCACAGCCGGAAAATCGGGGAATTTTAAAACTCCTGTGTAAACCAAAGCCCTCACAAGGAGAAGTGAGTAAATGATATAATTTTTTATAGAGCTAAAGCCTTCTAACCCTCCCTCCCCCAAATACAGAAAGACTAACTCTCAACCTGCTTCTCCCCACTCTGTTCTGCATTTTAATTCCCAACAAAGCAGAGCTGAGGGCTCTCCAGCCCAGCAACCCAAACAGGTCAAGCACTTCTCACTCCCTGCTTTTAGCCTTGACCCTAAACCTTTAAGGGTAGAGGGTCTGTAACAAAATTAAAAACACCTGAACTTAATTTCTGATGCTTCCCATGCTGCACTTAATCTTCCTGCAGGATTTAACTATGGAAATTCTTAGGGTGGGCTAAAAGCACCTGCCATAAAACTTGATGTTTTCTCTTTCCTATCCAATTTTCAATATTTTGCCGAGTTTTGAAGAACTTTTTATTTAGTGTACTTATACACACACACAAAACTGATGTGTGAGATAGGAAATGCACGTGGTTTTCATTATCACAGAGATAATGGCACTAATTATGGGGCTGTAACCACGCACTTGGATAAGGGGTGCAAGAGGACGGAGCCTTGAACCAATTGCATCCTGCACAGGAGAATTTCATTCCTTCACTCTTATCCTTAGAAGAAGGAAGGGGAAATAAAACCAAACCTGAGTCTGAGTGAGAGCTGTTATTCCTCACCCTGTCCTTTCCCAGGCAGTGGGTGCTGCCATAAATCCGTGTGTCTGGCTGAGGAAGCTTTTCCACCTTCATCCCACACTGCCTGACTTTTACAGCTTTAACAATCGAGTCAATATTTCCTTTGCAGGACAATATTTCTGTCATTCTCCTCGGGTCTACCCTAAGTTTGCTTAAAGATAAAAGAGATGATAATTAATTTGTGTGAGAGAAAAGGCAGAGCCTTAAATCCTTTCCTATTGGAAAGCAAACTGAAGTGTGTGCTTAGCAGTGGTAGCAGCTAAGGGCTTTCTCATATTCCTCTTTTTCCCAGGAGGAAGAAGATGATTTGGAAAAGCCCTTATTATACAGAAGGATCCACTTAGAGTGTTTGAGGACATGAATTCAACCCCAGGCTGAGAGTTTTCACACTCTTTTAGAAATTCCTTTATTGGCACAACTTCTCAGATCTGTTTGTAAACCCTGGCTTGAAGCCTCCATTTTCAACACTCAGCAACCAAAAAAGTGTTGCTGTCGGTCACCCAAAATCCAGATTTTTGTTAAATATTCCCCAGCTGGATCATTATCCTTCCACTGTCCATTAAGCCCTCCAAGACCACCGAGTCCAAGCTGTGCCCGATGGCCACCTTGTCACCAGCCCAGAGCCATGTCCAGACCTCCCTTGGACACCTCCAGGGATGGTCTGACTTTGATATTTACATTGTGATGGCCACTAATGATAAATATGGTAAAAGAAATTTTTGTCTGTTCCTCATTGAATTTAAAAAAAAAATCGAATGGATTGCAAGAATGGGTTTAGGATAAATGTGGAACATGACCACTTTCAGTGTATGAAATGCAGGGCAATTCCATCGGTCACAGGGTTTGCATTAAAGGGAAAAATTCCACTGTTTTGGACTGCAGGGTGAGTATACTTGGACTGCTGCAATGAGTAGGACAAGACTTGGCTCTGTAAACAAAAGAATTTATTAAATCCAAACCGCTTAGAGGATTCCTGGAAGTTTTGAACGTGTTAAGCAAGGTGTGGTGTAATGTCAGAAAACAGCAGTTACACAGCAGAGAAATACACAGGGTTTGACCTTTTCAGCCATAACTAGGGGAGATCAGCACTTACTGATCCTTCCTCGCCATTTTTCAAGATGGGAAAATCCTAATTTTCATGTTCAGGCAAGTGTCTGATCAAAACACCTTCCCAACAGAGACCCCAGGGATGTCTCCTGTCGGTTTTCCAATCTGTCCTTTACATTTATCTCCACTCTGAGCCGCTGCAACGATCACACTTTTGGCTCCATTTGTCCTCAAGATGTTTTAAAATTCAGCCTTTTTAACGAGGGCAAGGCCCTGAGAGAGGCAAAACGAGACCTGTGAGTCCTGGGGAACAGCTACAGAAGGGAACCAGAGGGAAGGGAGAACATCACTGCAGACCAAATGTGTTTCACACATCTCGAGCTCTTGCCCTCCATCCCCTGTCCTGCTCCCCATCTCCCTTCCCTGCCTCTCTGCTCCAGGAATTGCATCCTCCTCCTTCATGGCAAGGGCTGTGGATCTCCTGTCACATTCCCTTTTCACTCCCATACAGTGGTTTTTATTATTCCTTATCCCTGCACTGTTTGCTTCCTATCCAAGTTCTACAATGAGGTTTATTTTCTTTCTGTCACTTCTTCTCAAGATGAGGAGTTGTGGGCCGCTGTCTCCACAGCTTCTTTTGTCAAATCTCCAGATGGCTGAAAAGGAAATGCTTAAATTTAAGGAAAATAATAGAATTTTCTGTGAGTTTTTATGGAGTATTTGTTGTTTAAATACACAGTTAGAGGCACTCTGTGAATATTTCTGCTGAATCCTGCGGTAAGAACTATTATGGAAATTATGTAGATCCTCCAGTACTTAGCTGGTTTGGAAAATGTTATCTCCTGTCTTCTGGGACACTTCCACACACAAAGGACTTTTTGTGGGATTTTTAACTTGGCATGAAGCAGAGAAGCCAAGTAAACTCCTGAACTTTCTACAGCGGGGCCGTGAGGCAGCTCCAGGGAGAATCTAATCCACAACCTGTCCCCTTGCCCGAGCTCTAGGAAGGCAGGGGAGATTATTTTATCTGTTCTCCAGGAAAGTGCCTATCCCCTGCTTGCTGATGCCAAGAACACCATGGGGAGGTTGGATCCTGAATCCTTGCTTTAATTCAAACCCATTCCTTTCTGAAGTTGGGCTCTGCTGTTTGGAACCTCTCTTCCCCGCACATAAAATTTTTCAAATCCCAGATTCCTCGCGCGTTTAAAATGTTCAAAAACGTCCAAGCGTGGTAGAAGATCAAACCACCTGCAAAGGACAAAGATAAAGGCTCCAGAATCATGGAATCACAAAATGGTTTGGATTGGAAGGGACCTCAAAGCCCATCCATGGGCAGGGGCACCTCCCACTGTCCCAGGCTGCTCCAAGCCCCAAATCCAACCTGGCCTTGGGCACTGCCAGGGATCCAGGGGCAGCCCCAGCTGCTCTGGGAATTCCATCCCAGTCCCTCTCCACCCTCCCAGGGCAGGATTTTTACCTAATAACCTCTGTTGATATTTTGGGAAATGGCAACTGCTGGCTTTCCTGATCCCTCTTCCTTACAAANCAGTCCCTCTCCACCCTCCCAGGGCAGGATTTTTTCTTAATAACCTCTGTTGATATTTTGGAAAATGGCAACTGCTGGCTTTCCTGATCCCTCTTCCTTACAGAAGAAGAAGAAGGAAAAAAGATGTTCTCTGAGCCACCCTTGGGCCATTTCAAGATTTTACAGCTGAAAGACAACATTGCTGAACCTTTAACTGGACCAGGAGTTCAAAACACTGCTGAAGTGTTTTTTTTGGCACATCTGGCTCAGGAGACAAATCTCCTGAACCAGCCATGGGTTCTGAGTGCCTTTTTGTGGTCGACTCCAGCTTGAGAATATATTCCCTGCAATAGTTGAACTTGAAGGTGATGAAAGCCTAATTTGCTCAGCCAAGTTCCACATCTGAACGTGAGGGGCACAATTTCCTGGCTAGTTTGAGGTGAAATTAGGTTTTCCTGTTGTTATTTTGGCTTCCTGAAGCAGAGGGAGCAGTGGGAACCTTAGGTCCATACCCGTCTGGGCTGCAGAACAAATCCTGACAGCAGAGATGAACCCACAGCCCCTCCAGGATTCATGCCATGGGTCCTTGATGAGGCAGCGCATTTCAGCAGCTTTTCAGGGTGTTTATCACAGATTGTCCTCATGGTTTTTCTCTAAAATGAGCCTCACGTGGTTTTTGACCCTTATGGAAACAGTCACCACTCAGACAGCTGGGAGTCCCTTCAAGGCAGGACTGGTGGATTTGGAATCCGGCATTTCCGAGAATTTTGTGAGGGCTTTCACTCAGGCCATGCTAAATATGGAATATCTTATCAGCACGTGGATATCCTACAGCCCAGCTCTTATGCTGGAGATTGAAATAAAACCTTTTTCTGGGCTCAGAAGACTTGAAAAGTCAGGTAAAATGCAAATGAGAAGGTGATTAATACCTATTTGTGTTGTTCTCAGAAGAGAATGCAAATAGAAGTGTTATTTCTAGTTAAATTATCCTGGCTCTTTTTGACTCTGAGATCTTGCTGGAAAGGCTTGTTTTGGATGGGTCACAAGAGCGGTTTTGTTTTCCTTTTTTTTTTTTTGTTTTTTAATGTCTGTAAAATTTGCAGATGTTGTGTGCACCCTTATTTACTTTGCAATTATCCTGCAAGAGCAGCGCTTGCTCTCTTGGCCACATTTTTCAATTACTGTAATTCACTTTTGGGAGGCTTCCCAGACAGAGGAAGATGCAGCCACGGGAAGCCACTGCCACAGCACAAAGCCCCGTTTGCCTCGGATTTCCTCCCTGGGTTGATATTTGAGACCTCATCATGGAGCCTGTCCTGAGGAATTGCTGCTGGGGTGTGGCCAGGAAGGTCTGGGCTTAAATTCGTGCCCTCAGAAGGGATCCCAGCTCTGTCTGGAGAAGTTTCCTCCTCAGGAAATGGGAAATGCGGGAATCTGTTCCAAGCGCTCCTCCCAATCCGCTGTGTGAGCAAACAGAACAAAGATAGAAAGGTATTAGAGAACATCCAAAGGAGGGACATGGAGATGGTGAAGGGTCTGGAGGGGCCACACGAGGAGAGGCTGGGGGACCTTGGAATGTCCAGCTGGAGAGGAGGAGACTGAGGGCAGCGCAGGGACAGCTCCGATCTCTGCTCTGGGACAGGGACAGACCCAGGGAGCGGCTGGAGCTGGACCAGGGCAGGTTTAGGAGGATATTTAGGAAAAGGTTCTTCCCCCAGAGGGTGCTGGGCACTGCCCAGGCTCCCCAGGGAATGGGGACATTCCCAAATCTGCCAGAGCTCCAGGAGCGTTTGGCCAGCGCTGCCAGGGATGGACAGGGTGGGATTGTTGGGGGATCTGGGCAGGGACTGGAGTGGCACTGGATGGGATCCCCCCAAATCAGGGCATTCCGTAATTCTGTGATCCCTCTTCCCCCGTTTCTCCTTGCCAGCAGCAAGTGCAACACCTTCTGTGTCTGAGTCCCTTTGGGTTGAGCTCCATGGCGATGCAAATCCACTCAAGCAACATCCTTGTTTAGACTTTGCTTTTAGCCTACTTTTAGTCTATTTTCCCCACCCCAAAAAAGTGATTTCAGCATCTGGCACTCCCAGGCCCGGAGTGGATTGTTGTACAGCTGAACTGGAGCAGGGTAATAGCAGAGGTTTGAAGTTCAGGTTGCTTTCATGGCGTGCCCAGGAGCAAACCTTACAACTGTAATTATCATCAGATAATTTTTCACTTCATTGATTTCACTTTTTCCCCGTGATTATCAATAAGGGCTGCTTTTTTTTCCCCCCCCAGACTATTGGGTGTAAGGCAGGATAACCTGCAGCCTAGTAAAAGAGTAAAAATTGAGCAGTGATACACACAGATGTGGCTGGTGAGGTTTCAGGGTTATTTTCTCAGTGGAACTTACACAATTCCAGGAGCCTGAATTTGTCATTTACTTTTTGTTTTGGGGGCTGCACTATTCAGCCTAACAATATGTAATTTTTACAAACAGAATCTAATAGAAATAACATACTTTTATTTTTTTTTTAAAAACCCTCCAAGGTTTTGTAATAACCCCAGACCTCCAGTATTTAAAGATGAATGTAAAGCCTTGGTGCCAGCTACTCAAAAACCATTTAGAGACCAGAAACACGGGATCAGATTCTGCTGCTGTGCCTCAGCACAAGTGGTTTTTTTGCTTGGACTCGACTCTTTTGAGGCTAATATTCAATCAGATAAAACTCTGTGAGAAAGAGCAGCAGAGCTGGGCCCCGAGTCACCTGGCACTCAGCAAAAATTGAAAAATACCAGAGGCACCTGAAATTTTCACTGAAGACTGGTGGTCACCAGCAAATAATGATTAAAATAGTGGTAACAGTGAGTCTTGGCTTCACTGGCCTTTTACTACTTGGAGCAAGCAGTCACTTGCCAGATTATTATTATCTTGGCACTCGATGCAAAAAAAAACCCTGGAGTTTTCCATGTTCCTTGAAGCTGAGTATACATTTATTGAAAGAAAGCATTTATTAAACATATGGGGACGGATTCTCCACAGGCATTAAATAACTTCCCTCCATCTGCCAAGAACTCTTGCTTGTTACCTTTTATTATGCTGAGAACTGCAGGTTGAAAGCGGTGGAAAAGGGGGGGAAAGAGGTGGAAATGGAGCTTCAATATGAAAAGCCGAACTGTTTTATATCTCCTGATATCAAGTAGATTTGAATTCCCTGGGTCTGGATTGTCCTCACAGCTTGTTCCAAAGTCAGCACAGAGATGTTAAATCGGGAATGAATACCTGAATATCTAAATAATAATTTGGATTAGTGGAAAGGGTCCCTGCCCATGGCAAGGGGTGGGAAGGAGGTGATCTTCAAGTTCCTTCCCATCCCAAACCATTGTAATGCAGGAAGAAAGGAGTATGCAATGGAATTGGGATAAAAAAGGTACAAAATATTAAGAAAGCAAAGGGTTTTGTCCCTTTTGTCATGGGACACTTGATACTAAACACTTTCATGGGTTCAAGAATTAATTGGATAAAATAAGGAAAGAAAAAGTCATTAAGGAGAAACATTAAGGTAACATTTCAGGATCAAGAAATCAGGGGCAATATTCTGGAAAAGCAACACAACTTTTTCTTTTTCTGCTTATTTCCTAAACCTCAGCTATTGGCAGTGCTGGGACATTGTATTGATCTAACCAAATACAATTTTTACATTCATAGATAAACCCCATTTTTTTTGAGGCAGAGAACGTGAAAAACTCATCCAAAACCTCTTCTGTGTATTGAGACATCACTCTAGCTATAAACAGTGGCCAGACCATCCTCCTGACTGAATACAGGGTGTGATAAGGGCCAAAAATTCAGATGTTGCTGTGTGACAGGTGCAAGGAAATCAGTCAGCCTGCCCCACCGGTTGCTGGCACACCTTCCCAAACTCAGATAGACAGCACCAAACAAAAAATTTCAATGCTGCTAAACACAACCTTGCATTAAAATCATCTGCTGGCCCAAATTCCATCTGTCATTTGTTCCTCTCTGAGTTTCTGACCAGCGTTCACCTGAGTGATCCATGACCCTTATTGCTGTCAGATGTGACGAGAGAAAAATGCGGCACCACCCCGAATTAAAATCCTGGCGCAGGAGCCGCCCAGGTGAGGGGTAACAGCGGTGGCTGCTGAATGCAGGAGTGACAGTTTTCAATCCTTGTTTATTCGTCCCCTTGGTGTCGTTAGAAGAACCCCAGGAAAGTAACTCGGAAAACATCCAGGGGCAGGCTCTGAAGTCGCAGCAAGGTCACACAGATGTCACCAGGAGGCCTGTAGGGTTTTATGACCTCCTTTCTCTTTGGCAAGAGGTGCTTTTGAAGCGATTCAGCAGCCGTGCACTGCTTTGTCCATCAGCGTCCAGATGGACTCGCCGCTACCGGGCAATCCCGCAGGATGATTATTCCATAATCCGCAGGAAAAGGAAGGTAACTCGGTGTGGATGGAAACAGGCTTAGATCCATATCCTTAATGAGGCTTTAAAGCAGTTGGGAAGAGCCAGAGGGTTCTCATGGAGAATCCGAGGGGTGCAAGGAAAACTTGACCTTTTCCCAGCGCCTCCATCCCGGGGCTGAGCAGCTGCTGGGATCTTCAGGATGCATCACAGCCCAGTGACACGTGGTAAAATGAAGGACAAATAAACCAGAAAGGGCAGGGATTAGAGAGTTTAGATCCAAAAAGCACTAAATGGCCCTCGATAACTCCTGGGAACTATTTATTGATTCCTTCTACGCACGGCGCATTCCCATTAAATGATTTCATTTCCTTATTTCTCCTAATCACATCACTTGCTTTAGAAGTCTTTTGCTCCCTGAGACCTGGGGCTACACAGATAACTTCAATTTCTCGCGTGGCTCCACTTTTTATGACATGTGAAAAGTTGATACCGTAGAAGTAACTCCTCGGAGCCAGCAGGTCTGGAGCTTTCATCACCGGGAATCGCTGCTCCAAGGAAGCACTGGTGGCTTAATTGCTGTGCTAGGCTCAGGCAGAACAACATATGGCTTTTTCCAGCCCTGGGTGGGCACTGATGAACTCCTTGGAAGATGTGACTGCCCCTGAAAAATATATTGACACCATGGAAATAGGAGAAAAAGATCAGGAATAATGAGATTAATAAGGCAGTGATGCTGTAATGGTCGAATCTTTGAGTCCCTGGAGTAGCTGACGCTGCAAATTATTTCTGTACTGTAGGAAAACTTGTTCCTTTTTTTGCTGGGGAAAAAGGCATGGAAACAATGCCTTCATTTTGTGGGAGACTGGAGAAAGAGGGGAGAGATGATGCTTTGGTGTTTTCCTTTAAAAACCAAGGAAGAAAGGGAGGGCATTAAGGGGTGTTCAAAGGAAACAAATCTGCATTGCCCAGTATTTCCCAAATTGAACCCCCCCCACCACCATTGTACAGATTTTCCATGAATCATTTTCTCCTGTGTGACACTGAGCCCTCTGGAAGACCTCTGCTTCCACAAGGTTTTGTGTTTTGTAGCACAAGTGATTTTTCTTGTTGTTTGAAAAGACACTGGTTTTCCACTGCAAGCCTCAGTCCTGCGTGTAGGGTGAGTTCCCGTGGTGAACACGTCTGCTCTAAGTGTTATTTAAGGTTAGTGATAGAACAGATCACCCCAGACAGGTGTAGAGGAGGATTTTTGGGATTCTGGGATCCCTGCTGCCAAAGGAAGAGGATTGGGTGGGATGCAGGTGCCTGGCACTGCTCTGAGTGAGGGCTCATCCCAGTTGGGTGAGGGATGTTGCCCATCCTGTGCTGTCAAAATTCCCATTTGCAAAAGCCACCTCATGGTGGAGAGCCGGCATTAACCTCCAGACACTGAATAATCCTCTTTAAGGGGGTTTAAATGTTGTGTGGCCCAGCCAAGCCCCCTCACAAGGGGAGAATTTTCACCTAAAAATCCATTTAATAGGAGAGCTCCCACTCTCTGCTCACCCCCCAGCAAACCAGGCAGTGGTGGGCACAAAAACCAATTCTTACCTTGCCATGGAAAACAAGCTGAGAACAACCTGTGATTGTTTCAAATGAACACAGTTTCTCCTTCTCCCTGTGTTATTTTATAATTCCATCTAGACAGAAAGGATTCATTTCCCACTCCTGCTCAGGGAAAATGCACATGGCAGCCGTTCCCTGTAATTTGTCATCTGTTGAAACCCCACGTGCACCAACAGGAAAATTAAACTCAATTTCCTTTCAATTTTAAATATCTCTGAAGATATTCCCCCACTCAGGACAGCCCTTGAGTGAGTTCTTCACCTCAGGCTCGTGAGTGGTTCTGGGGATGTCAAGTGCTTTCCTGCACAGGGCTGTGATCCATAGCAGATGTACACCTGCACAGCAGAGTGAAAACCCAGCAAATGCAGAAAATTAAGGCACCAGGGTACCAGAAACACGCTTGATTATTTTTGAGGTCCTGCAATTTTGCTCCTGTCTGCAGGGTTGGAAAAAAAAAAACCCAAAAAACCTCCAACAAAATGAGGGAAATTAGCTACAGAAAGGCCGTGTTTCAAAAGCACAGAGTTCTCTGTGTCCCTTGGGGAAAATTTTACACAATCCTACTTTCAAAATAATGTTAAGGTTGCAAAATTGAGCAATCATAAAAGTCAGGAAATTTAAAAAGTTAGTATGTGTCTTTCAATGTTAGCTCAGCAACAGCAAATATATGTAGTGTGAGGAGTTTGTACCTGCAATTTCTGCGTGAAATTTAAACTTTAAAGTATTCTCGTTGGCCATTAGTATGCAGCACAAACTATATTGGTTATTTAATGTCTCGAAGAGGCATCTTAATCATGAGAATTTCCTGGCTGTGGAATTCAGAGGGTTTGGTTCTGAAAGAAAATGGCACTGCTGCACGGCTGAGTTGTTTTGGGGTTTTTGTCATCACCGGGGAAAGAAAGGGAATTTCACCTGTGTTCTAATCACCTCAGAATAATTTTGTGATGCTTACAAAAGGCTGTGATTTATGCAGTTAGGGAGCTGACCTCATCTTTTGGGGTTTGTTGGTTTTTTTTTTTGAGAACGTCTGTGGTGAAGAGACCGCAGTGTTTCCCCCTTGCTGGCAGGAGAACAAAACCAACCCGAACAAATGTTCTCTACCTGAATTCATACCGAGCTGTCCCACAAAATGTTCAAAACCCAGGATGATGTTTCCAGGCCAGATGTAGGAGTTTCTCTGAGATGGCAGTGTTTAGATAAGGCAGATGGAGAGCCCAGCTCGGGCTGGGCACTGCAGGAATGCTGATCCTTATAAATGAGCTGTATTGCGCTCTGGGATTTTCCTGGCTGAGCCTTTCAAACCCCAGGCTGGATTAAATCAGCACAGCTGGGGAGAAAATATCAAGAGCTGAATAACTACTTTATGAGAGCTGTGAGAGTGTGAAGGTTTTAAGAAGCTAAATAGTTATGGCACTCTCTGAGAGCCACGGGAAAGATGAATGAGTTTGTGGCCATTTCTGCTTCTGCTGATGTCATTCTGAAAGACAAATGAAAACAGCAAAGATTGGGGGAGAATTCCACACAGGGCCAAAGGCACAGCTATGGGAGCAAATATAGGTTAAGATGTGGCAGGGAGGAGTCCAACACATGCTCAGCTCCAAGGAAAAGTGACATTTTGGTGCTTCCAGTGATTTTTATGTGATGTTCAGTGCCCCAGGAGTTGTGCAGGAAGCCACGAGCATCCTGAGTCAGCTGTGGGCTGGTTTGTTCATGGAGCTGTCAGCCTGCAAAAAACACATCTCCCATTAAGGTGTGCAAGTGGGAGGGCCTAAAACTTTGTGTAAAATCCCAAAATCCCGGAATGGTTGAAGTCGGAAGGGACCTTAGAAATCATCTCATTCCAACCCCGTGCCATGGGCAGGGACACCACAACTGGGTCAGGTGCTCCAAGCCCCATCCCACCTGGCCTTGGGCACTTCCAGGGATGGGGTATCCATGAATGTGTCACCAGTCCCAGGTTAAGGAAAACCCCTGAGGAAGAAGATCTTTGGGTGGTGTTTGATCCCAGTGGATCCTTCCTTCCCTCGGATGGACTCCGGGGGAGCTGCCCTCTGCTCACACCAACACCAGAAGTTCAAACCTCTTCTCAGAGGTGTCTGAGGACAACGGGGATGTTTGACCCTTCTGGGGCTGCCAAAAACCTTCCAGAAATGCATTTGGAGCAGCAATGCCAGCTGAGCTCCTGGGGTTTGCCAAACCTGGGCAAGCACCAGGTGTGTGTGGCACAGGTGCCACCAGCCCCATCCATTCAGGCTTGGTGCAGTTTGTGCAGCACACACAGCCATGCCCGAATTCAGCAGGAATTTCTGCATGGAAAGGGTGCTCAGGCCTTGGCAGGGGCTGCCCAGGGAGCTTTGCAGTGCCCATCCCTGCAGGTGTCCAAGGAAGGCCTGGCCGTGGCACTCAGGGCTCTGGGCTGGGGTCAAGGTGGGCATCGGGCACGGCTGGGACTCCACGACCTTGGAAATCTTTTCCAACCTTAGGGATTCTGTTTAGGATGTGCTGCTCAGACATTGCCTGCAATTCAGTCTGGCAGAAACATGGGAATCAAAAAAGGCAAAGAAATCAAAGAAAAGCTGTGAGAGGGCTGTGAACGCCCAGGCAGCTGCAGGATGAAGTTTTTATGAGACAGGGGCAGAAGTGAGAGGGGAAGGGAGACCCGAGTCCATGTGCATGGAAACCATGGGGACACATCCTGCTGACTCCAGGCAGCTCAGCTTGACTCCAGCAAAAGCCCTTCCCCTTCCCCTTNTCCCCTTTCCTTCCCCTTTCCTTCCCCTTCCCCTTTCCTTCCCCTTTCCTTCCCCTTCCCCTTTCCTTCCCCTTCCCCATCCCCTTCCCCCTCCTGGAGAGCAGCACAGCAGCCCAGCTCAATTTCAGGGTTTGTGCTGGCACATTTTTTCTCCCTTAGATCTTTCCACGGGAGAGCTGCGGCCTCTCCGTGCCGGACAGCCAACACCCCCGGGGCTGAGCTGGGAAGGAGGGTCAGCAGAGGGGCTGTGCTGCCTCTGGAAAGCCACCAGCCATCCTGGGAAGGAGAAGATAGCTGAAGGTGCAGACCCCCAGCAGGTTATGCTACAGGCAACACATTAAATTTCCTATTGGTGTTTAACAAAGAAGTGGTTGAAATGTTTGGAAGAAGTTTCTGGAAGCACCACAGAATAGCACGGACCAAGATTTTGCAGTGAGCCAGTCTGAGGATCATGATCCCCTTCTGAGACCAGGCTGTGCCACGGCTGGAGTGGCAAACGCAGCTTAAAGCCCAAAACTCACCAAACCTTGCAACAAAGGTGAAATTAAATTGGGCTGAAAACCATTTTAAGCACTATTAAGTAACATAAATAGCACGAGAGTGGGGAGCAGAAGGGGGAGCAGGAGTGACCCACGTGAGACACGGATAATAAACAAGCCATGATTGCTCTCCATAGATATTTGCAGAGCACGCACGTGAACGAGGTCATTTGTTTGGGCTGATGCAAGGAAATCCAGATGGGAGAAGGAGCACGAGGATTTGGTTTGGCTCTCAGGGTGTGTTTCTGAACTGTGGAGTGCAGCAGACTGTGGAGAAGCCTTGCAGAGGAAATGCTGGAAACTCCAAGGCTTGAATCAGTGAAAAACGGAGTGGGCAAAATCACCCAGAATAATCTGGAGGGAAGCACTGGTGCCAGTGTCGGGCTGGGCGAGCGCAGAGCTCTCAGCTCACAAACGACAATAACTCAGATACAATTGGTACCCAGCAAACTGCACACATGGAATGGGGGACAGAGCTCCAAACTCTGCCTCCCAATCTCCTGGCAGCCAAATAAATCCGTGTTGGGGTAAATTGTGAACCTCCCTTCCCTTCCCCAAGCTTGGGTGATTTACAGAGCTGAGAGCCCGGCCCGAGACCTCCTGACCCCGAGGTTCCACCAGCTCCATCCTCTCCCGGCAGCCAGGGTAACAAACACCCTGACTGATCCCTTAGGCTCTCTGGAATCTGCCCGGGCAGTGGGAATTTGCCAGCTCTCACTCGCAGACAGGAATCCCCCAGGGCACGGAGCCCCCATAAGTTCTGCGTCATCGCAGCCCCAAACCCTCCCTGCAGATGTTCCTGCCCCCCTTCCCTCTCATCCGAGGGGCTGATAAAAGCACAGCCCTGGCTCCAGCAGATCAGGTTCCACCACTGGATATGGTTGTTTCCAGAAGGAGATTTTCTGATGTTGGCTTGGCTGCTCTTATTCTGGGAGGAAAAGGGTCCTGCTACAAAATTTTGCTTCTCACTTTTACTTTTTTTATTTGCATAAATTTGTTTGCACTCCAATCCTAGGTGTAAATGCTGAGATAAACTCTTGTCTTTTCCCTGTGTACCAACTCCAATCCTAGGTGTAAATCCTGAGATAAACTCTTGTATTTTTCCTGTGTACCAACTACAATCCCAGACCTAAATGCTGAGATAAACTCTTGTCTGTTCCCTGTGTACCAACTCCGACCCTAGGTGTAAATGCTGAGAT
>VZTX01022127.1:123118-197810 GCA_013400915.1 Pardalotus punctatus | reverse complement strand
ATGCTGTGCCTGATGCCCCCCAGGACAGGCTTGGACCTCCTGGCTGCCAGCGCACTGCTGGCTCATGTTCAACTTGCCATCAGCCAGGATCTCCAGGTCCCTTTCCCTGGCACTGCTTTCCAGCATCTCATTCCCCAAACTGTCCATACATCCAGGGTTGCCCCATCCCAAGTACAGGATCCAGCTCTTTTCCCTTACTGAACTTCATGTGGCTGGTTATCTCCCAGTCCTCTAATTTGTCTCTCTGCAGGGCCTTTCTGCCTTTGAGGGAGTCAACAGCTCCTCCCAGTTTTGTATCATCTGTGAACTTGCTTAGTATCCCTTCCGGTCCTGCATCCAAGGCAGTTAGGAAGGTGTTGAAGAGCACAGGGACAGAGAACCCTCATCCACCGCACTCAGTTATCTTGGTAAGGCAGGTATCTAGTGCTTTAAGAAGAGCTCCCAGTCTGGGGACAAACTGTTTATTGAGAGAGTTTCTTTCCAAACCTGAGTTGCCAATGATTGACTTCGACTCTGAAGCCTCAGTTTTTACCAGCACCATTAGGATTTTGGAGAAATGTGGGCCACAGGGCCACAGATCTGTGAGACTAGAGGTTGCCCAGTTTGGTATATCTGGAGCTGCAAAAACAGCATCACATCCAAGAAGCTTGAGGAATGTTAATTATTAATTCAACTGCTGACTTTTACATCGTGTCCCTACTGGCATCAGAAGTATGAAGAGTGACCAGACTGCAGCATGGTCTGAGTTTCTAGTGTGCACTGTCCTTTCCCCTAGCAGGTTGGACTTCTGTTATTCCTGGAGCTATGAAGATCGTCCAACTAGTCCCTCCCTGCAGCTGCCCCAGCTGCAGATCTCAGTGAGAAGCCGGTTTTGCTTAGGAATCTGGAAAATACTTTAAGACCTGAGGTTGCTGCCATGCAAATGAAGGTGTGTTACACATCTTGTTCTAAAAAGTCACTGCCGTTCAATTAATCAGACAGTTATTTATCTCACACTGTAATTGTAGCCTGTAAGCCACTCATTGCCGACAGTGAGGGAAGCAAGACGCACAAGTCAATATGATTTATAAGCAAGCTTCATCTTTATTCGTGGAACTAAGTACTTATATACTATTACAGTTAATTATGCCTACTAGTCGTAACATCATTGGTTAACTATATAAAGTTACATCTACATGTCTTTCCCACAGGTGGCACTTGTTTTCAGGGATTCTTCTCATTCCTTTAACTACAACTCCCTTCCTTGGTACTTTCCCAATTGCTCAAGGATGGCCTTGGCTATTCTTGCTATCAGTACAATTTGCAGTTCTCACGGCCTGCAGTTCTCGCAGCCTTCAGGCCTTCTGCTCTAAACCTTACTTTGCTTGTACAAGGCCTCTAATGTCCCATGGCCCCGATCCCCGAGATATTCTGCAACAACTCATCATCTCCAGGTATGTTGAATGAACCAGTCTCATATTTAAGAGTTTGTCAACAGGATAAGTGGATGCCATGATTTTGACAAAGATTTTCCAGCATGGGATTTTACAATGCGTCTTTCTTCCTATGACCTGCAGTGAGAAGACAACCTTAACAACTTAAACATCCATGTTATTTCTCCTGTAGTTGTACCTCAGAAAAAGAAGCATGGGGTAAATGAAATGATTTTTCTATGTTCACCTGGGAGGAGAGTTGCCAAACTGAACTGAAATCCAGAGTTCAGTCCATCCACTGGGCAATATTGTCCACCATGGAGACTCCCAGTGTACATAAACTGTGGTGCAAAAGGGAGCACAAAACTGATTTCAGGAGATGACACAATGTTTCTCAAGCTCAAGGCTGATGGAGTAACAGGATATGCTAACTGCAGAGCAAGGTACTGAGAAGACTGAAAACAACCACTGACAATATGAAGCCACCTCTTTCCTTGGCCAAATGATGATCCAATTAGCAGTTGGTTAATATTTAATATAACATATGTTTTAACATTACAGTAATGTACCAGGACAAAGGCCATCACTGTTTTGATAAGTGACTGAACTTTCAGCAGCAGAGAAGGAAGGCAGAGGGAGATTCTTATTTTCAAAGTAAATAAATGGATTGGCACACACTATGGCCCAAAATTTTAATTTCCTATTTTTTACAATTATGTTAAAGACAAACCAGATGACTTTTATGTTAGCTGAAAACCTTAGCTTATGATTACTCAATTGAAAGCTTTTGCAGCTTAACAAATTACCACCCATCTGGTAAACCATCCTATCTAGCCCCATGTGTGCTCTTAGCCATCCTGATACTGTGAATTAAAGCACATCAGCATCAGTGGGTTGGCCTGTCCCTCAGAGGTGCTAATGCCATTTGTTTGGAAGGGTGACAGCACCCTTTGGCCAGGTGGTAGGAGCACACAGCCATCTGCTGAGCTTCTGAAACATGTGGCAGGAAGGACTGGGAGTTATTGTCAAATGTCCACCTTCTGCAAGACAGATCCTTTAGGGTAAGGGAATGACAGGAGCTGCAGTCACAAAGCTTTCTGGGATCTGACCCAGCAATACCTCTGGCAGACACCTACAGTCTCTCCCACATGTCCAAGTCTGATAAATCACACCAAAGGCAAATAATAATGGCCAACTGTTTGGTTCATTGGACAAGGAGTACTTTTCTTACCAATCTCAATTGCTTAATTGTTTTGAGAAGGCCTTTAATTTGCAGATCGTACCTTGAGTCAGCCAGTATGGATGGCGCTTGATAGAATCGATTCCCCACATTAATAAGAAGGGGCAGTGCCGTGGTGTTCTTGTAGCCTGCGCTTTCAGACTAAATAGGAAACCTCAGAGAATGGCAGGACAAAGAGGGACAGCGGTGTTGAAGACATTGATCTGAGCTAGATGTCTCTCAGAGAATTGTGTGGTTTTTTGCTGTAGACACAATCAAATATGCCAAATGACTGCTAAAATGTAAATGTTAGCAGTGAAGGTCACCTTCCAAGGGATACTGAACAGTGTGCCCCAGGCAGGCCCCATTAGTGGCAGCACTGACAGCATTCCTATCACTATCTCCTCCCCCGGTTCTTGCTCCGTGCTGAGAAATATTCCAGAGGCAAAAGTCTTTTCCATCTGATGCTAAAAAGCTGTTCCCTTTTCCCACCCAGCCGAGGCTCAAGTTTAATAAAAATCCTCATTAGTTGTCATCTAAATATGCAGGAGGTCCATGCCAAGTATTGCAGCTGAGTTAGGGAAAGCCAAAGCAGGTTCTAATTAAAGATGGAGCCAGAACAAAACCTGGGGTCACAAGCCTCTATGTGGAAATTTGGATCCAAGCTCTGAATGCCATTGATCAGGATGATCTCTTCACTCGAAGCCCTGAGCCCTACCTGGCAGCATAATTGTAAACCCCTCGGAGCAACCCTTTCATTCAGCCACCCTGCATAACATGGTGGAGTTGCTCTGTCTGCTTCATTTTAATTAAGGGATGGGAAGCTTTAATTAATACAACATGACAGTGAAAATATAATCAGTTGAGTGGCCCCTGTTGTTTGTTCGCATGTAAATTTTGCATGCTTTTTTTTTTTTAACACGCTTGTTTTTTAATTTTGTGCAGTTATGCCTGAAAGCTGCAACCAAGTGTTCCACAAGGAGCCTTGGGGGAACAGGGTGTTAATAAGTGCTGGGTTTGGCACCTGAGGAGGCACGGAGGTGCTTGGAGATTGTATAAAACAAACAAGATAGCTGGGTTTTTCTGTTAACATGATCATTAGGGAAGGACTGAAAATCAATGATATCTTTTATTTCTGCCTTTATGTTTCAGGGTCAACAATGTACTGAGATATGTGGGATCAACAAGACAAGGTTTGTCACATAATTTTCCCATGGTTTAGCTGTAGTAAAAGTGATTCCTTTTTTTAAAGAAAATATCAATTCTGCAGCAAGATAAACTGTTAAATGGCTGTGAGGCCCAGAGCACAAAAGATAAATCCTGAATCTGAAACTGTGTGGCCAGCTATGTTCACCTTCCCTTGTAACTTAAAAGGCGGAGTTGCTGCTGGTTTAAACTTTTTTTCCTAGTTTCTTACCGTGCTTTGTAACAGGGTGTTCCACCTGCACCACAGCTTCCTTTCTGTCCAGAAGAGCTCTTGAGTTGCAAAATCCTGTGACTTTGAGCAGTGGAGATGCTGGTGGCGAAAACTGAAACTGAAGCTTGAACACACTATCACTTTTCCACAAAGTCCTCAAAACACAGGTTCATATTAGCACTTTGCTATTGACAAAACACCATCTCGCCAAAACAGTTTTTCTATTGAGCCTATGAGTTTTGGACATGCTGAAAGTAATTGCATTGAACTTCATGAAAATTTCAGCAGAAATAATACTTCTCAGCTGATTCTGCTTGCCAGCAGCACATAAAAAGCTCTAAGAAGTCCATGCAAGCCTTGAAAGTTCCTTTTCTGAGGGGCATCTGTGTTACACAGTGAAAAAGTAATAAAAAAGTATTTTAATGTTCCCGTGGTCTTAAAAATTCAGCTTCTTTTATTTTTCACTAAGCAATATTTTTCCATGAATCACCTGGCAACTCTTGGTCACAGAATTAGGAGCAGGTTACAGTGGATGTGAGCACAGCCAGAGCTGCAGCTCCTGACCTGCCACGTCTGCAGGTTCAGACACTGTTTGTCTGGATCTCTGTTACAAGCTCTAGTCAGCCACATGCATGCAGAGCTATTAGCTCCATGCAGCACAAAGCACTGGGGCTATTGCTGATGGTAATTGTGTGATGTTGACAGCAGACTGGAACTCCAACAATCTTTAGGAAGCAGCTGAGAGCTAAAAATTGGAGCTGATGAACAAACATTAATATTTCCTTCAGTTGTGTGAGACTCCTGTGAAGATTTACATAATTAAT
This sequence comes from Pardalotus punctatus, assembly GCA_013400915.1. Taxonomy (NCBI): domain Eukaryota; kingdom Metazoa; phylum Chordata; class Aves; order Passeriformes; family Pardalotidae; genus Pardalotus; species Pardalotus punctatus. Next base: position 192,938 of record VZTX01022127.1, on the reverse strand, counting down.
CTTCAGCAACAAAACATTTATAATGCAGTTTAATAATCTGGGTGATAGACAGGTCATGTTAATTACTACCTTGCTTCCTGGTTTTAAAAGCCATTTTTTCCAAGCTCTCAGTTTAGAAGTGAATAGCTTGTATCAGCTTGAAGACAGCAAGTGTGCAGATGATTAATGCCTGAGTGCTTGGCACTAACTGGGGATGTGTGAGAGGGGTCCAGGCCCTTGCACTGCCACAGGCCCTACACGTGACTGGGGGGAGCAAGGGGCTTTGGACACAGCTCTGCATTGCTGACATCCTAGCTGCTGATATCCCAGCAACCAATCTCTGTTACCCCAGTTGCAGGTTCCGTCACATCCCTCCTACAAATACAAACTAATTTTGGGGCTCTGTTCTAAAATACATGTGTAAAATTGTGTGTGGGGCTTGCAGATTTTCAGTTTTTCATAGGTTTTTTTTTTTTGTTTGTTTGATTGTTGGTTGGTTTGGTTTCTTTTAAAGATACTTACTTGAATTTTTTTTTTGTTGTTGTTAAATCCTATTGTGTCCCAATCTGCTGAAGAGATGGTGACTTCTTGTGAGAGGAAGGAAGGGGGAAATGAACAGCTGGAGAGGGATTCTTGGTCATCATGAAGCACTTGTTGCCAGCCTAACTGTATGAATGCTTTTGTAACTCTCTCGTACAAGGCAAGTGTAGAGGATTTCAAGGACAAAAATAAAGCATTTTTTACACCTGTTTGGGGACATGCTGTTTGAAACTCCAAGTGTTATCATGGTGGAGGAACATGGCATGAAAGAAAAGGGACTTGTCTGAGATTCAAAGGGGGCAGCAGAGACGAGAGCCACGGGCAAATGGGAGGCAGAAATCACCTTTTAAGTGTTAAAAAGAAAATGACAGCACAGGGACAAACAATATCTTTACACAACAGAGAAAAGGCAGTCAGTGGAGGGATTCACAATGAGAGGTGACATGGGCAAACAGACAGGTTACAAAAATTGCTGTGGTGATCAGAGGAATACTGGCAAGGTAAGTTGTGTTAGTGCTAAAGTAAAGGATGCTGCAAGAACTGAGACCCAAGTTAATGAGCTCCTGGTTGAGGGTTTTGTTGTGTGACTGGATAAGCAAGTCTAGATTTTACTTTAAAAAAAGAGGTAAAACTTTAGGCTAGGGGATGGGTGTGAGAAGCTGAAGAGAAGTTCACACAAACTGATCTTGATGCAAGGTAACAGTGTTATCCAATGTCTTAAGAAAGGACCAGCAGGAAAAACTGGGCTTTGACAGGGGGAGCTGTGCTGCAGGCTGGCATAACTCCCTGATATCTCCTAATGAATTGCTAACCAAATAGATATTTTAGTTTGGACAGGAAGAAACGTTTTTTGTGCAGAGAGCAGATTCATTGGTTGAGGAAAGAGTCAGTCAGGGAGAGGTGTTTGCAGAACAGAACATCCAAAATTAGGGGATTGCAGGAAAGAGGATGGCAGGTCCATAGAAATAAAAAGGAGAAGAATTGGTCACAATGCTGGAGAGCTGGGATGGCTGGGGCTGCCCTGCGGCAGGGGTGTGCCAGAGATTCTTGCTGCCAGCTGGGCTGTGAGTAAAGCCAAAGGGACAGACTGGAGCTCCTGCTTTTGAGAAAGGGCCCAACACATGAAGGCGAAGCGGACTGTATGGCAGGACAGAAGGCATGGGTCATGCCAGTGAAATACCACTTTAAATTACTATGTCTTATAAGCAAATAGAAAGAAGAATACACTTGCTCCCTAACTCTCATAACCTGGCCTTCTTCACTTCCTAGGTGTGCTTAAGCCAAACTACCCATCATGGTGGCTCAAACTTGAAACAACCACTATTTCTAAGATGATTAGGAAATAAAACCTATTTATAGGAGTGGACTCTCCCACCAGGGTGTACAACCAGGGCTTTCAAGGGATATAAAAGGTGGCTGGCCTTCTGAGAGTCAAAGTCTGTTTGATCTTCTTACCTGAGTCGATCTGCAGAGTGCATACTGTAGGAATGATTGCATATCTTTGTATCCTGCGCTACCTTGGCATCTCTGCATCAGCACAAAGAAAAGCAGATTTTCACCCTATGAGAACTGGTATCCTGGCATCAGGCTGAATTAAAATGCTCTTGGGAATAGGTTTTGCTGCAGTCATTTGAGACTAGTGACTGAAAAGGAGGGGGAAAAAAAATCAAATAGGGATCTCGATAAATAGAATTTCAGATCTTGCATAATACCATTCAATGGCAACAGCAGGTGTTTGACAGTACTGTGAACTTCCTCAGAATGGGATCCTGCCAACATGGCTGTGATTCAGTGCAATGATTCAATGACTGCAGGAAGGTATCCTGCCAACCAGCCTTCCAGCAGAAAACTGTTCACCCCACTGCAAACACTGTCAGTCCATTAGCATTTCAGATTTAGTCTATCTGCGTGTCAGTAGAAAAAGTGCATCCCCTCCAGGTAATGGAAGGAGGAAGAGAGGGACAAAATTCCCTTTTCTCCCAGGGAATAAAAGGCAAAATGATTAGCTGCAATGTTATCTCTGAGGAGGAACATGGGATATGGTTTTTTACTAAAGCTCAGGGTTTGAAGAAAAACTCTTCTTTTTATTCTTCAGCCCTGCTTTTCCTTCCACCTCCAACCAGGAGCCTTGTCAAGAGATTCTCATCAGCTTTCACTTCTGCCTTCTAAACTGTGCAGAAATATTACCAACGTCCTGAGATAAGCAAAGAAACTCAAGGAGCTGTCATTAGCAGTCCCTGTTACAGATATTTTATCATCTGCTACCCTGCAGCACTTACATGCTCCCCAATGCCCACACACCAAGCCTCCCATGCTCCTGCAGCCCAGTCATGCTCCTATCAGGAACATTCCCAGCAGCAAAGCTCCTGGAGATTCTTGGCATGGGTACAGAGGGCACCAAGGCTCACTCAGCTATCACCCTCCAGCTGTGCAGCCCACTGTGTGACCGAGATACATGACATGAAACCTCCTTCAAGCAAACCCATGGGCAGGGATGCAGCATGGAGGGTGTGTGAGCACAATTTGTCTCAGTTCTCCTCTCGCTCTGTTTTTCTATTGTATAGCAGAAGGAAAAGAGAGAGTGGAGCTGAGAAGCAATTCACAGTGCTGCTACTGTAATCTTTGTTGCAGCACAATGTTCTCATCCTTGCCCAGCTCTTTTAAACCTGCTGTAATATGAATAATGGTATACTCAGCTTAGAGACTTTGTTAAATACTTTGCCTTTATCACAGGTGCTGTGTAAACTTCGGGGATCAAAAGGGACTCTTTGAAAAGTGATTAGAGCAGGAGGGAATGGTTTAGTGGTTTAAGCACCACATTTGCAATAATTAGGCTCCCTGGAGTGATAGGTTCAAATCCTAGCAGGGTTGACTCAGCCCTTCATCCCTCTAAGGTAGATTAAATGAGTTTTTTGTAGTGGGTCTTTTGGACAAGACCTTAAAAATGCACAGGCACATGACTTTTCTCCTTTTACTGCCAGGATGAACTTTACAGATTTATAAACCAGAGATTCAGGTTATTTTACATAAACCTAGCTGTCTGCCCAAGCACTATTTGCCAAAACCTGTCTTCACCATTGCAATGACCATGTAGGTATTTTACTCACCAGTCTCCTTCCCAGAGGGACTCTTGTGGTGAAACATGTAGTGTAGTAAGGGACACGGTTTGGGATTAAGCAATGCAGTTTGAATGTATCCCATAACTAAACACAACGATCAGCCTCTAGTTTTTAGTTAACTCTTTAAAAAGTGGTATTTTTTGCTACATAGTGCTATTCTCTCACTTGAAGGTGACTAACCCAGTCATGAGTCAAAACAGAGCATGGACTATTGTAGTACCATAGGCTGAGGGAGAGTTAGTTCTGTCTTGTGTTTAAAAAAATAAGGGAAAAAAAATTCTTTTCATAGAGGTAATTCCTTTTACAGGGGGAAGGAAGGGAGGCATGACTTTTCCTCATATTTATTTGGTCTGTTTAGGAAGCCAAGTTCATTGTCATTGGGAAGCAGCCCAAGAGAAATGCTCAGAGCGAGTCTTTGGGAGTCCCCTTTGGAGAAGGGAAAAGAAGATGAATTATGGAATCATTTAGGCTGGAAAAGACCTTTAAGATCATTGAATCAAACCATTAACCCAGCACTGCCAAGTCTGCCAGTAAACCATAGCCCTAAATTCTAGCTGGGTATTGGCCCCTTTTTTTTGTCCCTGCACAACCTCATGTGACATCCTTGTAGTCCTCCTAAGTTGTTGCCCCTTCTTCCAATGGTCATTTTTTTTCTTTAATTTCAGCCAAAGCTCTCTGTTCAGCCAGGCTGGTCTTCCCCACCAGCTTGTCTTTTGGCACATGGGGGTGGCCTGCTCCTGCACCTCTAACATTTCCTTCTTGAAGAATGTCCGGCTTTCCTGGACTCCTTTGCCCTCAGTATTGCCCCACAAGGGACTCTCTCAACCAGGCTCCTAAACAGACCAATGTCTGTCCCCTAGAAGTCCAAGCTAGAAGTTCTGTTGATCCCCCTCCTTACATCTCCAGCAATCAAAAATTGTCATTTCATGATTACCTTCCCTAGTTGCCTCACTCACCAGTTGTGTCAGGATCCTCCTAGACTGCTTCCTTTGTGCTGTTTCATATTTCCAGTAGACATCTGATAAGTTGAAGCCCCCGTGAGAACAAGAGCCAGTGATTGTGAGACTTTTCCTAGCTTCTTACAGAATATTTCATCTGCCTCTTCATAGTAATTTGTCAGGTTCATGCCAGCACTGGCACCACTCACTTTGTGATTGAAGAAAAGGCCATTTAAATCTTATGTCCTAGGGCTTCCCTTGGTGCAGACAGAATCACATAGCCAAAGAATATGACTGTGAAGAGAGACATTGTGAAAGAAACACAGAGGAAGGGTTCTTTTAGCAAGAGGCATGGATGGGGAGAGCACAGGCAGACAAAGGTGCAGAAAAGAAACAGGTTTACAGGACCTGAGCTGTAGATATCTGAGGGAAGAACTGGCTGAGGAAAGAAAATTATGTGAGACAACACAGAAAACAACCATGCAAAAGTGGAAAAAAAGGTGAGGGAGAAGAACTGGCAGGGACCAAAGAGAAATTACTAGAAAAAAAGCATTGCAGCTTTGCCACTTTGATTTTACTTTCCTAGTGGGGAAGGAGTGCAGTGGAAATGCAGGCTGTTCTTGGTGATGAGCTTTCCCTGAGCTCCTGTCCTCTTGCATTTCCCCATGGCCTGCATGAGATGCAGAGACCCTAGACCAGGCTGGCACTTTATTTGCCCATCCCAAGTGCTTTGTACATAATTCTTTTCCAACAAAGATAACTGACTCTCATGCAGTCAATACGGGGGAAAATGAGGAGAGGGCTGCAAGTATGAGTGAATAGCAGTTGAGTACAGATAGCTAATTGCAGCTTCATGTAATCGCTTTCATAGCTGCTATCAAAACTGTATATATTTCCAGCTCAATTCGTCTATCTTTTCCGGCCTCCTGTCTTTGCAGCTGCCTCCTCTTCTCTCCTTCCTGATGGCTGCAAATCTCTACTTATCACTCGTTTTCGTGCTTTGTTTTGTCTGTCTCTTTGTGTTCGTCCCTGTACCGGCTTCTTGGCTGCATATGGCAGTTTCTTATTCCCTGAATGTTGTGAGAGACTTTAGTATGAACTACTTGCTTCAGTTAACATGTATGACCTTTTGACTTATTTTGTTTTTCTGGATGATTTAATTTTACATGTGTTTACACTAAGGACTAGTTTTGCAAACTAAAGTGGTCAATATGGATGTGCAATTGCTATGTGACTCAGTATTAAAACAATTATTTATTTATCAAATTTCTTTTTGTATGAATGTATCCATCCACTGCATGAATTTTTAATGCAAGCTCATCTTGAAAAAAACATTCTCTCCTCCCAGAAAGGATTTGAACTCTTTAGGGAATTCCCCCAAATTCTCGTGTTTTTTTCTTTAATTGAACCCCACCGTGTAAAAAGAGCTCTGTCTACAATATTGATTGCAGAAAAACATGCAGACCTGTCAATCTCTCTTTTCCCAAGGCAAAACTCTCCTATTGTCTTTTTCTTCCAGGGTATAATCTTCACAAAGACAGACTTCAAACAGTTAAGCTTCTTCCCATTGTATTGGGACTATATGTAGTGCTCCATTTTACATTAACATTTAACAGGTTTCAAGCTTCAGTGATAAACTAGAAATGTTTTTCCTTCATGACAACTGTTTGACAGTTTTTTAAAATGGATATAAAATGGAAAATTACCCTACAGAGGAAAAATCCCTTTCTCTTCATAACTCAGGCTGCAACATGGCATGAATGGAATAACACACTTATTGCATTTTGGGCATTGAACATAAAATGCATTGCCTCCTTCTATTCCACTTGATTTGATAATCTGGTACAATTTAGGTCCCTAATAAATTAAACTGTTCAGAAACTTGGTTCAATGCCTAAACTCTGTGCAAGGCTGTGCTGTTTAATGATGCCTTACTTTCTTTCAGTGTTTTATCTTTGGGATAAATAATTCAGCCTAATAAACCCTGTGATCTGCTAGGTTAATTGACACACACAGTAATTCCCAGCTTGCACACAGTACCCGTATTTGTCTGTCTTTCCTGGAGTAGTCCCATCGCATCACCTAATCTGTGCAGCTCACCAGACAGGTTCCCTGCACTGCCATGAGCCCTAATCATTGCAAACATCACTTCTGTTCCTGAACAGGCAAGTGCCTGAGGTCCACATGCTTGTTCCCTTTCCCCCAAGTGGTTATCTCTCTGGTTGATTTCCAGGAAAATCCTAGGGCAATTGGGACTAGTCTGACACACACAAAAAATAAATTGGTGAAAAAAGCAGAATGAAAAAATATTATGAAGATCCACAAATATATTATCTGGGGGATTTATTCACAGGTGATGTGTCCAGCTGTACAGCGGGATGAATGCATTCTTATTAATTATTAAATCGCTCAGATGGTCCTCCCCCCCAAACCTGACATTTATTGAAAAAAAGTAATTGAAAAGGATTTGGCCAGTTCCACTCCCTGTGTTTGAGTGTTATATAACAAACTACTCCATCCCTCTGCTCCCTCTCTCTCTCTCTCTCTCTCTCTCTCTCTCTGTGCTTTCAGGCTAACACAGTTTATTGGGTATCAATAAAACATAAGAATTACTCCTGGTATAACAATAGCACCTCTTTGCAACCTTCAGCCTGCTTAGCTCCCAGGAATAGCGTGCTAATGAGGGTGTGCAGTGTTTTGGACAGATGCTAGAGTGTTATGCTGGGCTGATAACTGTGTCTCTTGGATCAAACACTGTGCTGGGATGACTCATGCCTTTTACTAATTTATAGGAGCAGTCTTCCTTGAAATCCCAATGTAAATACTATCGCCCAGTTCTCTGTGAGTGACTATGGCCTTGAAGTCAACAAAAGTAATGGACACTCTGTGTGGCGTAACGAGTCACCAACATATTCCTTTTATCCTCTTGATGAATTTTGGGTTGTTTTGCTTTGGCTTAAATTTTTACTTTTTTTGCCAGGGCCTGTATGAACACAAGGACCACATAGCCTGAAGAGGGGGTAAAGGACACTGGTCAAAGCAACACAAGAAGGCTGAGCCTTAGTTTAGTGAAGGGGGAGGCTGGAGTTGTATCACAAGCTAGATGGTTTGGATTCATGTCACCCTCTAACTTAAAATCAAGGTTCATTTACTGCATGTGTTTCCTTTAGAAGACAGTCATCAAACACGATGGTGTCCTGTTCACACCTGTCAAGAGTGAGGAAATGAGGGTTTTAAGAGTCAGTCAGAGCTCAGTACACTGACTTTTCTATTTTGACTGAAGAGCTGTTTGCAAGTGTTTCTATCTTCCTGTCTCGTATTGTTTTTTATGTCCTTGTGATTACCCTATGTATAAAAGCATGCACTGGCATGCTGAGATAAAAATATCAGCTACCCTACTGTAATTTCTAAGAAACTGGGCAAACCTGAGAGTGAAGACATGGTTCATATCTTCCCTCACTGACATACAGTGCTTTAGCTGAGCACCAAACCAGGTTTCCTAACGGCCTGAGCAAAGCCATTTTCTGTCTGTTTCAAGCACCTTTGCTTGTAGATCAGTGAGCGTTGCTGTCCCCAGTGTGACATCCCCACTCAAGCTCAGACTCCTGCAGGACAGGATGGGACAACTCACCAGTCACAGCCCTCTCCACTGATTCTAAAAGAAGGCAAATGACAAGCTCAGACCATATGCCAGATCTTTAGGTAACTAAAAATAGATGAGAAGATCCCCCCAAACTGGAACCGATGAGCAGTGAGCTATCAGCAAGGCACTGATATAAAGCTGAGATGTAAAATCTGAAAGTCCCACATCCCATTGCTATCATTAATATCACAAACTGTGACAAATCTGTATGTGATGCCAGTGGTTTTATAAGGTAAATAGGAATCTCTTCTCCCCCGTGTCTTGTAAGACGGACATTTCAGGCAGATTCCTTTCCCTCAAATACTCCAGGCAACACTTTGACCACAAGCTCCAGTGGGGCTGGTATCAGCTCCAGCTGTCAAAATGTTAAAGGACTGAAGCAGGTTAGGAAGGACTGACTCATGGCAAAGGGAAGAAGAATGAAACTGGTGCCCAAAGCATCCTCAGACCTTCCGCTACTCAACAGCATCTCTGCTGGGTTTGCTTATCTTCTGAAAACTAGCCATGTGCTGGAGGACATTTCCTTAGGACCTGCCTGGTCCTGACAGGTTAACTACCTCAGCACGTGCTTGGCAATTTAAGGTAGAAGCTCTAAGATCCTGGATTCAGTGTCTAGGCTGAATAGCTCCCTTCTCACAGTGCGAGTGCAGCCTTGCTCTGTGGTAAATCACAGCTACTCACCTGAAGCTGGCTGCAGTTTGTTGATCGATAAAGTACTTTTACTCTGTATACAGAATGTGAGCGTGATTTGCACAAGATATAGAAACAGTTTTTACCTGTATAAAAGCCCCACCCAATTTAAAGTTATTGTTATGACCAAAACCACAGTTAGATAATTACTGCTATCCAAAAGCAGGTTTTGAGAAAGCAATATTATGAGTCTGTCTCTAGGAGGTGTTGCTGAAGCTTCCGCTTTGGGAAACTCTTTCTGACACGCGCAATTAAAAACTGCCCTCTTGTATTTACCACCTCTACTGCTCCTTCTCTACAAAAATTCCCAACAACCAAAGCTCAGCAAAGAAGCTCCTGCTCAAACAGCATTTTGAAATAATGCCTCAAGGTTTCAGTAACCCTGTTGATCTCATGTGGATGGTGCCCTGGTGTTTGAGGAGGACCATGTGCTGTGAAAATGCCCCAGGGCAGACTGAGGTGCATAGTCTTGTGTTACATATCTATCTAGCTGACATGTTTGTATGTCAAAGCTGCCATGACTTCTGAAATGCAGTTTATTATTCCCTTTGAAAGTGCATTTGCCTATCATCAGGACCTATGTGCTGATCAAGATTTCAAAGTCACCAGAGGTCTCACATTCCCACTAATGATGAATGGGACAAAGGAATGCACATTGAAAAACCTGAACTACTGTCCCTGGTTTTTTTGGACATGCTGTTCACACATAATTCTCCCTGAAGGTAGTATGGACTTGTAAATGCTCATTTTCCACAAAAACCAATGGGTGAACAAGGTGGTAAAATGCGAGTCTGTACTGGGAGAGGAAGGAAATGCAGAAGAGGAGCAGGACTGCTATACTGGGGAATATACCATGATGCATGTATTTGTGTGGGGCTTGATTTAAAACGAAATCTGTTCCCAAAGAAAACACTGAGATTTTTATGTTTTGACTGACCAAAGTCTTGATGCTGTTCCAGAGCATGAGAGCAGCATCCTTCCTTAGAAAGACATCAACAGTCCCAAGTGGCTGTTTCTGCTTTTGTAGTGAGAGAGAAAATGGTAAGTGAGAGAAAGAAAACGAAGTGCCTCTGACAAGAAAACAATGTGCCAGAAGCAACTTCTTTAGATACAGAAAGGCAAAAGGACAGAACTCCATTCATTCTCCAGCTGTTTTGTGTTTATTTGTTGGGGTTTTTTGCCATCTAATATTTTACCTTGTATTTATTTCTCTTTCTTCTTGAAATATTGTGTTTTACAGTAAGAAATCATAAAACTGTAGAGGTTAGAGATGCAAGAAACCTATTAGATCATCTGCTCCACTGCTCTTTGCCAGCAGAGAATTGCTCCCTATGGTATATTTTCTAATGTTTTGTCCAGCCTTGTTGCAAAAATCCTGAGTGACCAGGCTTCCACCAGATCCCCCAGCAGCTTTCCTACAGCTGAATACATCTTGAAAGATTTTCCTGCTACTCAGCCTGTGGTTTCACACTGCTAGTTTCACCCCATTTGGCACTTCTGTTTCTGTGTAGTAGTCTAAAGTGTTACCTCCCCTTTGGCATTCCTATCTTTGGAATCTATACCTGCTTAGCATGGAGTCACCCAAAAACAGGGCTGAAAGGATCTTTGTTGTTCATACACACAGAGCTTTTAAATCTGCTTTGTGAGACTGTCTGTCTAGATTCCTGATATTTTTTATTGTTTTCCACCCTCCTTATTCCAATTTGCCCATGCACAGCAACTCCCCCAAGTGGGTGTATTATTCCAGATACATTTGCATTAAAATGATGTAGAAAATAGATCTCTATTGCCATTGATTCAAATATCAAGGGAACTTCACCCTAAAATTGCATCAGCATTTTTTCAGCCAAACTGTAATGTGCACTTATATTCAATTGCCCACCCACTCTCATTGCAAAGTGTTTCAGTATTCCTACTAGCAGTTTGCCATTGACTACAAGTGTTTTGGAGGATTTTGCCTCAGGTATATTTTCATGCTTACGAGTGGAAACTCACGTTGTTATTTTCTCTTGTAATGTCCCCAGACTCAGTAGATCACTCTGTGTTATTTCCATATTCTGACTCACCTTTCAGTTCCTCCCAGGCCAGGGTCATCTGTGAGAGCCCTTTTTGTGCAGCTCATATTTCCTATATTATTAATAAGGACACTAAATCACAGTGTTTCTGACACAAACAATGTTGCTCTGGATTTTTTTTACTAGATGACTTTGATGTGTTGCCTAGTGCTTTCCCCCTTCTCTATGCATCTTTTGCTTTCCAGTTCAGATTCTTCTTTCTCCTCCAACCATGATGCTGCCCTTTGTACCTGTTTTCTATTTTCCCCATTATGCATTTTTTTCAGAGGATTTTTTTTTGTGGTGTTTCATGTTTTCTCAGCATATTATTTACAGCTGTATTTTAGTAAGATAGAATTAAAAGCAATGTTCTGGATCACTGAATCCAGATCTCAATTATTTCAGAGAGCTGTGCCATGAAATCCCTTTAAAATATTAATTGAGTTCCAGTTTGATGAAACTGTAAAATCAATTAAGTTTTCTAGTCCTGTTTTTTCTACCACACGGCCATTCTCAAGCAATGCTGCTTGGACAGTTAAAATCCTTCTTCAGAATTCCAGATTGAATTTGCTTATGACTGGTTTTTATCACTTGTCCAGGTGAAAACGTAATCCTTAAGCTTCATTAGCTCTTGTTCCTCTCTGTTGCTTTCCCCTTCCCACCTTCAGCATATTTATGGATGGCAATCAGATTCTGTCTCAGCATTTGCTTTCTGAGTTTATACATGTCAAACTCTGCCACAAACTGGCTGATAAAGGGCAGTGTGAAAACAGCTGGATTAGGTTTTAGCAAGCTGTCCTGAGCATGGAGTTTTGCAGGGACTGATTCATACCACTTCCTTGCAGGATAATCTTTTCAGGAAAACATCATGTTCATAACTGTATGTACCTGAATTTATGGTTCACTACAATGTAAATATAACTTCTTTTAGACTTCACTTGTGTAGCTGTTTCCATTCCCTGGATATTCCTAACAGCCTTTCATTTGCCTGGTCTAGTTTTAAACTGCCTTCTGAAACATGAATAATTACAGTCACATGCAAAAGTCCAGATTAAGTCTCCAAAACAGTTTGTACTGTGCTATTTGATACATTTCATGTATCACATGGAAATAGCTCAGTTGGTCTGTCTTACCTACGGAAATGTCATAGCTATGGTCAACCAGCTGCGTCTACCCGCTTTTTTTTCTCTGTCATTTCCAGTTAGCAAACTTCAACTCACAGCTGGGGGTTTTTTTTAAGTGAATAAACTCATATGTTGTGCTATTGCATCTCTTTGTGTTTCTGTTCATCTAGCCCATGAGTTAACCCAGCCCTTCCACTCCTTTGGAAGGCTGACCTGGTCCTCATTCCTAGGGTGATACCTTGATACTTCTGATATCCCTCCTATTGCTCCTGACTTACTGAATTTCCTGTTTCCCCCATGTTTGTGTTTTTCTGGAGTTCAGTGCCTTTGTACAGGTCCGGTTCATGACCATGTCAATTCAGAAAGCTTCTTTCACAAGAGATCCCAGACTTCCTTTGTGGCCGTAAATTCATTGGTCATAAGCAAGAGTGTCTTGGGTCTACCAACTAAAGGGCAACCCTTTGGGTTTCTGCATACACTTTTTTTGAACTCTTAGGGTTTTTTTTACCTCCTAAAGCTTCTGTTCACCCTATCTACACAGCTATCATGTCCAAGGCTGGTGGTGCAATGTGACAGTGTCATTTTCCTATTGTGCCACAGGCGCAATAGTGTTATGGCCCAATTACGGAATAGAAATCTATCTCCTATTGAATATGTGTGGTCTTTAAATAAATAATTTGATTATTTGATACCATCTGGTATTTTTATTCTTTCTTTTATATTGTTCTTTCCCAATTTTTTGTTGCTTTTAGTGCAAAAGCCTAGCAGTACCACTTTCTATTATATAAACATGTCAATTTTGCCAAATTCCAGTCTGAACAGCTAAAGTAATTCTGATATCAGACTATCCTGTTTTGACATTTTTGGAATTAAACATCAAGATTTCTAGTTTTGAAGTCATTGTGTTCCTTTGAATTGTTTAATTGTGTATTCTATTTTATATAGTAACAACTTTTCTGAGAAAATAAAAATGAAGTATCATTGCTGAAATGCATTTTGAGCAACTTAAATCTTCAAAAAGTTTTTGTGGAGAATTTTGAAGTGAAAGGGTTTTGTGGTAAAAATTTACATGAAGACCTTGAAAATTTACGTTAATTAGAATTTCTTTTTTCTGTATAGCTTCAACCTCAACACAAAAATGCTCAAAAATTCTGCACAGCCCACCGTAGCTAGTCCTGGGTTGGTTTCTAACCAAAGACTTGAAGATCTAGACAATAATATTGAAAACTTTTCTGCCTGTCTGTCTAGACAGATGCAGTTTTCTGCCTTAGGATTCGTATAAATTATGCAGCCACACACCCCATCCTGCAGGTGGTTCTCTACAGAGATGAGATGTTTCTTTTCCTAAGATGAGCTGTCAACATATTTATCTGTAATAGCATCAGTAATAAGCTCAGAAAGAAGAATGAGTAAAACTTGTCTGATGTCAGGAATACGTGTTGTACAGCCTAATTCCAGGCTGCTATTCCAACTGCTTCTTTTGCAAGGAAGTTGCCTTTGTCTTCATTTTCACCTATAGCTCATCTCTTCATGTATCAGGTCCTTGAAATCAAAGGTTTTAATTTCCAGCATTCAAGTGTTTCTGTGGAGAAAACTATTTGCTGTAGTCCTTGATGATGGAAAGAAATCTAAAGTACAACTGACATAAGATGTTTTAGAGCCACATAACAAAACCAGTGAGGTTAAAAAACAGAAATAAAATATAATGGGACTTGAGAAGGAACTCTTTTGAGTTCTCGGCTTTTCTTTGCCTGAAAAACAAGAAATACTAAGTACATATAAATACATAGGTCTCTTTTAAACAAAAGCTGTGAGGAAAAGCTTTTCAAGTGTCTTTATTCCCTGTTCTCTTCCCTTTTACTTTTTTTGCCTCTCTTGTATGCTCTCTCTTGTGTCACAATAAAAGGGCTTCTGGTCCCTAACATCAAGTTACAATGAGCTAATTAGATCATTCTCATTAAACAGTGACATCTATAAACATCAAAACCCTAGTGTTGTTGTTACTAGGTGTTTTTTTTTTACATGAGAACAGATTCTTCTCTCTGTATGTTTGGGGTCCACCCTTACCAACCAATGCGTACCCACCAGTGTTTTGACTGGAATGTTTTGGCCATTAGCTGGAGGCATCATGCTGTCTCACCATCCTCTTCCTGGGAGGTCAGTGCCCACCACTGAGGTCAACAGCAAACCAAGACAAATCCCATCATCTTTATCCACTCCTTTCTACCCTTTCCCTTCTTTGTGCTGCAGCCCCACTGCAGCAGGGAGTATCTTGTATGGTTTGTTTGTGTTTTGCCTGCCCTGGTGGGCTCTGAGCTCAGCAGCAGGGATCATGGACCTCTAATGACCTGACTAGACATTCCCTGCTCCTGAGATGCTTTTTTTCCTCTTGAAAACTGAAGGGGAAAGAAGTCAGTGAAAGGAATTGGCTGAAATCTGCACTTTGACTTCCCTCTTCCCTGCTGGATAGATATCCCTCTTGGACAGAAGCAGGCTCTGAGTAATGGGGACCATAGTTCAGATGATTTGTAAATGTCTTGCAGTGACAAGTTTGACTTATATCTTAAGTTCTTCTTGTTCTTTCCCTCACCCAGCTGCTCTGTGCCTGCAGACTAGCACGGCCTCCTAAGCCCATCTTGCAGCACCAAAACCTGCCCACGCAGATAAGGTCTTCAACAGTTGCCTGATCCGGGTCACTGCACAAAGATATGCCAGCCTGCCAGGCTCATTTGTTATTTTGGAAATGACCCACCATGATTTCTGCGCCATTAATTGGCCATGATCCACTTCTCATTTTATGCATTCATCTCCAGCTTCTGCTACCTGATCCAAGAGATGCCAAGTGCATCATTTAGTGCACAGTTCTTTGAACTTGGACTTAATGTGAAGAGTATTAGACACAGATTTGCATTAGATTTGAGATCAGGATCTCTTTGGGATAATCTCTGCAATTGTTCTCACCAAATCATCTTACTGCCTACAATGATGACACTTCTGGAATGAAACGCAGGAAGAAAATATATACAACTCCAGGCAACAGAGTTCTATCAGAGATGGCTTTGGCCCAAGGACTTATGCAAAACAGATTTGTAATGTTGCAAATTTGTATTTTTCCTTTCTGTTTCAAGGAGGAAAAAAGCAACAGTTGATACTGCCATGAAGCTGCAAGCCTGAAAGACAGAGGAGTGGAAACTTTGGTGTCTTTAACAATGCTAATCCAAGCCTATGGACCTGTGGACCATATTTGCAGTCCAAGGCTTACGAAATACATTGCAGTGGGCTGAATATTGTGAGTCCAACACAGGAAAATTCCTGCTAAAGTCAGTGTGAATTTTTTCTTAATCACATTTATGGGATTGGTTACTGCTTGAAGAACTACTGTTCTTCATCTCTAAAGATTTTCCCTGATGGGCTCCTCTTCTTCACCTATTTCTCTTCTTCACATCTCTGAGATCATTGGTGCTACCCAGATGGTGACATGCTGTGTGTGTAACTGAGAGGCTGGGACTCAACAGTGTAGCTGTAGCTGTAAAGCCTGATTGGGCTCTTGTGACTTCAGAAGTAAGAAGCTGTGCGTGTGCCTGAACTCGGCCTGCACAGCTCATGGCTCTACCATCATCCTCATTCTCAGACCTGCCACTCCATTGTCAACCTCTGATGATAATACAGGCATCTCAGACAGAAACTGCTGCCTCTAATTTTCAAAGAAATTCTGGGTCTGACTTCAGGCTTACTCTGAGATAAAAGTAGAAAAGCTCAAACATTTTGTCCTGGACTTGCTTTGCCTATCCAATCAAACAGAAATTACTACTGTGGTATTTGTGTGGCTGCCTCAGAAGCCAAAATCCACATTAACTCATCCTATTGCTAAAATTAAGATAGCAAAACTATCTAACAGCCTTTTATACCCTCCAGGTCCATCATGTCTCTGGTTTAGCAAGAAAAAAATGGAACAAGATGGTAGAAGACATTCTAATGGGGAAAGCAACTACCCTTTGCACAAGTGGTTTTGGGCCTGAGCCATATACATTTGACATACTCATTTTCTCAAAGTGTCTATTTTCACGGATCTCTCCTCTGTGGCTTACATGTGTGTGTTAGAATCAGTTCTGTCTTATCATCATTGCCATGGTTACCTTATCATCATTATTGAATGTATGTGTTGCTATATTACTGTTGCAGATGTCTTACCAAAAATCCCTAAAGCAAAATGATCCCAGAACTTACTCTGTACACATCCCAAACTACTAAGCATTGATATCTTCTATAATCTGTTTCCTAGCTAAAACAAAGATGGCTTGAACTTCTCTGCTGAAATAAAGCTGTTTGCCCTTTCTGGGTAGAGAAAAAATTACTCCATGCATCATCTTCAGCATAAGTCAATTCCTTACATCAAATGCAAAAAAACCCAAAACCTTCCTACTTAACTGGGCCTCTCAGCAGCCAGATTGCCTTTATTTCCATTATTACATTGCTAAAAATCACAAGTTTATAAATATCTACAGCAGGGAAGACATGTCAGCCTCTGAAATGAGGCTATCATGATATAGCAAATACAGAGATTATTATAACAGGGTAGGGCACATCTCAAAGCTCAGGACAGAGAAAAAAGTCCGAGTTTGGGATGAAAAAATCTTTGCTGGGGGCAGCATGCTACAGGGCCACAAAAATTATCCTATGAAGACAGGCTGAGAGAGTTGGAATTGTTCAGCCTGGAGAAAGAGAAGCCTCCAGGGAGCCTTTACTGTGGCCTTTCAATACTCAAAAGGAGCTTATAACAAAGATGGGGAAAGACTTTATAGTAGAGCCTGTAGCAATAGGACAAGAAGTAATGCTTTTAAACCAAAAGAGGGTAGATTCAGACTAGATATGAGGAAGAAATTTTTTATTATGAGGGTGATGAAACACTGGAACAAGTTGACCAGAGACATTGTAGATGCCCCATCCCTGGAAACACTTAAGTATAGGCAGGATGGAGTTCTGAGCAGCCTGATCTAGTTGAAGATGTCCCTGCTTATTGCATGGGGGGTTGGACTAGATAACCTTTAAAGGTGCATTCTGACCCAAACCCTTCTATGAGTCAATTATTCTATGCAGTCCTTCAAAATAGAACTGGGAAAGCCCAGATGCTAACATCTGGCTTTAATTCAAACTATGTATTAACTTCTACTGGACAAATGAACGCAGAACTCTTAATCTAAAGAGTGACAGTAAGTTAGTTTAGCACTAACTACTAGATTTCCCATCCCATTTATCTTTATTGTAAGAACCACTCCTTACTACATCCACAAGCAGAGGCTTTTTATATGTTATGATAATGAATGCCATTATGAGGTTAGAGTACAGTGGTGTGAAGAAAATTATTCATCACTGGGAAAAGACAAACAAATAAATTGATATGATGATACATTGCCTAGATGCAGGATTCTAGGTTTATAAACAAGGGGTTATATACTGTTTCACAGCTATAATTTAGTATTACCAAACTGGAGAATACCAAAACACTTAAGATTTTTATTATAATTCAAATTATAAGAGAAGCAGAATCTTAAGAAATACAAGTAAATAGCAGAACCTCTAATAAGAGAGGACATGATAGTAGTAATGTAGCAGTGAAATTTTTCTTCTTAAGGTAAGGATGACTGGCAAGTTGTAAGTGCAGCTGACTGACCCTCTTCTGAAGTGGAAGTGGAAACTGGGATACAAGGTCATCATGATACAGCAAATACAGAGATCATCATAATTCCTATCTAAAGGCAAATAAGGCAACACTTGTCTTATCACGTGTTTGAATTGCATGTCACTACCCAGACCTGACTGTGATCCCATCATCCCACTATACCTGCAGTTATGGGCATGAAAAGAATTAATGTGGTAAAATTGTCACAGCATTTTAGGGATACTGCTCTATCCTCTGCTGACATCCAGGAAGTTTTCTCTGAATGTTTGTTATAGCCATTGCAGCTTTGGGATGCCTCAGAGGTTCTGATTTGCTGGGAAGGCCCAGCTGAATGATTGCTAATTTAGGGACATCTTGGCACTGGAAGAAGGCTCTCATTTCAGGATGGCAGAGACATCAAGTTACCAGACCACTTTCAAGGCTCCATGCTCTCTAGAAAACTGCATTGATGTTTGTCTTGGGGTGATGTTATGATAATCCCCGTATTTCCTATCATTTGTGTGTATGCCCAGAAATGTGGTCCTGTAACTTTAACTGCAGCCAGCAGCTGGGAGAAACTCTGCTGGAAGCAGGTTGTTTTGAAACTCTCCCCCAGGCTTCTTGGCCGAGGAGTGAGGGGGAAGAAAGGACATTCCTTGGTCTGGCTGCCACTGCTGCTGTGGCTGCTGCTAGTTTTTCCCTGGGATTTGCTTCTTCATTGTCTCCTTTCTGGACTTTTGTTTTCCTCGACTTGCTTTCTCACCTGAGAACCCGAGAAGCCCCCGGAGGACAGTAGGCAAGAATCCTCTGGGGAGCCACCGGAGCAACTCCACCCGGCTCCCTGGGGACCCCCGGCGAGGGGAAGCTACGCCTGAGGAAAAGGACACTAAAGTTCATCAGCTTTTTACTCAGGTTTAATAACCCTTTTTCCCCTTTCCCCTTCCCTTGTGCCTTACATGGCACCCTGCGTGTTTTATTAAATAAACAGGTTTTTTTCTTTTTTCCACTTTTATCCAAGAAATTCTGTTGTGGTGGGAGAGGGGGTGTCAGAAACCTTTCCTTTGGGGGAGGCGTTTATTCAGAGCACTTTCCACCTAGAAAATTTGTCTTTAACCCAAGACAATGTTCAAGCTAGGCTTCCCCTCCCTGTAGCAGAAGCTGGATTATCCAGCTGATGAGATGCTTTTCTTTCTCCCGGCTTCACTGGAGTGAGTCCAAAAGAGGGACATGAAGATGATTCCCAGACACACTCCAGTGTGTCAATGTCTTTTGTGTACTGGGGAGCCTGGACCTGGACCTAGCACTCCAGACATCTCACCAGAGCTACATAGAGAGGAGGGATCACCTCCCTCAATGTGCTGGCAATGTTCTTTGTAATGGTGTAATGGGAGTACTGTGCAGATCCCCCTCTTTTTCCTGTCAGGCTGAAGCATCCGTGAGACAAACTGGTGACTAACAGGCAGCCTGTCCTGGTTGTTTAGGAAAATACAGTTTGTAAACTGAATTGAAGAGCTCTGGTGAATCCCACAACATAATAATTGAGTTAAATGCAAATTACTTCATCGTTTATGAAGTTTCAAAAAGGCATGTGCTCTTATAAACTAATTGAAATTTTTTTAAAAACCAAACTGGTTTTCTTTGAGTGCTATTGGGCTTTTCCAAATGACTGCTGTTTTGCACTGTCTGCATGCAGGGTTGTGTGTAATTACCTAGACCCTGCACATGTGGGGAATCTTTATGAGCTTTGAGATCAGCTCCAGATGGTGGCTCGGTGCTCTCCTTTTCCCAACACCCATGGGATGCCCAGCTAGCAGGAAGTGGAGGCAGCCCAAGGCAGCACAAGGAAGAAGAGAAGCAGGTTCTCAGCAGGGCTGTGGGCAGAGTTGGCCATGGCAGACCCTCAAGAATGGGCTAGTAAGAGGCGTGAAGTTCCTACAAAAGGTCAACTGCCCCTGCCTGAAAATTACTCAAGAGGGCTTGCTCATTATGCAAGCCTCAAGAGGGCTTGTTAATTATTATATTTACTATGGTAAGATGCTCCAGGATAGCTTGGTGTGAATTGAGCTCACTTGTTAAAAGTGACCTTAAAAGGTGAAATGCCAAGCCCAGTTCTCAGCTCTGCACATTCTCAATCAATAACATCAGGGAGACATGAGAGGCCATCTCAGAATGGCAATGTGCAGCATCAGCATCAATGAGGTGGAAATTAGTCTAAGGTTCACAAACATTTGGGACTTGTTTTTTCATCACTTTTGGCTTCATAAAATTATTCATTGTACTTATTTAGATTATCTCCACTTGGTCCTTCCAGGAATATGTATTCCATAAAAAGGAAGGAATGGAAATTTACCTAAAATGCTGCATAGAATCTAGAATTTTGGCTGTTCGTTTGCGTGGGGAAAAAAATAAAAGGATGCTGTTCATCTCTATTAAAAGTTATGACAAGAAAAATAATTTTTCAGAGTCAGGTTTCACTTTAAAGAATAACTTTTTGGGTGAAAACAGCTTTTGGATCAGCCAAGGCTGATGTTTCATGGTCCTACTGTGCCTGTACCACCGAGTCCTGAAGACTCACAGAGGTTTAACCCATGGCTGCAGCTCCTCAAGATGGCCAGCCTTGGCAGCAGCTTAGCATGGCATGTTGGAGCTGTGTTCTGTGCAGGTCTTGCTTCCTCATTAAAAATTTAGGTAGCTCTATTTTGCTCCATCTTGAACTAATCACTGACCCTGAGTTTTCTGGGAAATCTCCAGATGTGATCTTCTGTGGGAAAAATTTTGGCTCCTTCTTGTGTTCATTAAAAATAAAGGAGAAAAAACCTTATCACTGAAGATAGTGGCATTTGTCAGCTCCATTTTTCGGGCTGCTTAGCTCAGCTGAATTAATGTCTGTCAAATGAGCAAATTTGAAGAGTACTTCTTCCCCCATCTCCTTCAAAAGTCCTGTGTCTTTAGACACACTTAAGAATTGCAGGTAGAAAAAATCATCTTGGCTCTCCACTTTGACCCCTTAGCTTTACAGAATTCCTTATTATATTATTTTGACTATTGCCTTTTCTAACATGGCAATACATATCCAGGGCTTTTAATTCAGACACTATTGCTGAATTATCCTAATTAACTTATTCTTGAATTTAACTTTTCAGTTTTTGCTTTCATTTTTTTAAGGTGTTCCTAAAACTATAGATGAAATAGAGGAACTTCTGGCAAAGAAACATAATAGCCAGAGGGAGGGGAGAATGCCTAGGGCAACTTCTGCCCTGGTTGGTTAAGCAGAACTTCCACTGACATCCTGAAACAGATGAGGTCCTGATAAAAACAGTCATGATTGACTGTTGTGCTATCTGGCTGCATTCTAGACTTTTAAATGAATTTGAAAGCAGCGAGGCATCTAATCTCTTTCAAAGCAACAGCCAAGAGAGAAAAGAATTTTCCTATGCAGTTTTGCGGCTAGCAGTGTACGGTAAACAAAATCCTGATCAAGCACAGTGTAATACCCATGTCCTTGTAGGAGACATTCATATTACCCACTGCTGCCCACCTAAAAGCTTTACCAGTACTTTACATTCCTGTAGGAGCTACGGTAGATGTATGGGATGGATTGGCCTGCGGAAGTATCCATTTCTGCCTGGCAGTAAAAGAAGATATCCAGGAGAGCTAGGTTAGAACTGGCACTTGTCTTTTCAGTGGTGAATCTAAGAGAAATGAATCCAAGCACTAATTTAATTTTTTATAAAAAAATATAAAGGCTCAAGGTCGTTTGCTTTTGATAGAAACATCCAGGTATTTGAGGTGCTCCTAAACCAGTGCTTGAGATCAGTACTATTTTGTGGCAATTGTGTTCAGGAGCTGAACATAGAGAGGAGAGGAATACGAGGAACAGGAGAATCCTGGACCAGTTTGATCAAGGTCTCCTCCCACACCCACTTGGTGTTATTAAGCTGTGAGTGAGACTGAATTTGGTGAACTCCATATTGCTTCAGCTGCTCTACACCTGTCTTACCCACCCTCCAGCTTGCTTCAGTCCCTCTATATAAGGTACTAAGTTTCTGGCACCATGTGCCAAGTCTCCTTTTCTTCATACTGAGTCAGTGAGGGGTAAGGATGCAAATAAATAGTCAGATTCAGATACTTCTCCCTTTATCCTCTGAAGGCCTAATCCAGAGGTGATTGATATCAGTGGAGAAGTTTGAAGCAACTGCATCAGACCTTGATTCAAAAGTGATTCTGCTGAAAAACAGGGGAGCAGTACCTGTGTATGGGATACATATCTGTAACACCTAAAGAATAAGTCCCATTATCTGTCATCTTGGACTCCATGGACATGGTTTTTCTTCCAGCAAATTCTCCAAGGAAGAAAACTTCTTTCACTAGATCTTTGCATCTAAAAGCATTTGTTAAAGGATTCATTTTAAAACCAGAGAGAACTATTATTCTCTGACCTCTTATTTTGAAGAGAATACACAAGGTAAAGTGTTGTTATTATTGCTTGACTAAACAATGCATTTGAATGTTTGTTGGGAAAAAGGTTTTCCAAAATACAGAAAAGTGTCTCTTCATAACACAGTGTCAGACCTCTTGATGAGTTACAGAATATCACCCAACTGTGATTCCTCTTGCTTGAACCATGAAATGAGTTTGCATACATTGTGTAGGCTCAGTATTTCTCTGCAATATAGGCATGTGGAAAAGAAAAAATGAACCAAAATTAAACAAAACAAGCAAAGAAGAAACATTTGTACTGCCTATGAAGGCAATCAGGACCACATTTATCTAGTGCAATTCTATTAAGGTCCTATAAATAAAAAGTAAATTTGGTTTTGGAATAAAAGTGGTTTGTGCTTACAAAAACAAAACATGCCCATGTGTATCTCAGAAGACTAAATAGACAGCAGAAAATGTGCAGATTGGGGTGAAAGAGAGTGCTCCTGTGCATGACATCCTCTTCAGCAGATTCACTAGGGCTTCCTGGCCATTGCCATCCACGCTCCAGCAGGATTTGCCTTGCTTGACTGAGAGGTCTGCACATTAGCAAAGATTAATTGTACACTGGAGCTGAGCACCCAAGGGTCTCAGTATGAAGAGAAGAAAAGCCCCTCCAGAGGCTGGTTCACATATTCCAAGGTAGGAGTGTAAAAGTACTGAAGGATCACAATCAATATAACCCCACCAATCATTACAAAAAGTCTGCGATATGGACAGGAGATGTTTCCCCACTTCAAAGCCAGTTGTTTGAGGCATCCCAACACCTTTAAGCCATATCCTTAGCCATGGAAAGCCTAAGAGCTCAAGTCAGATTTCAAAGGATTTTGTATATGAATAATAGGGAATTCGGAGCTAAATCATGATTAAGAGCCCTAGGTGGGGCTGCAATGTGGCGATAACTTCAGACAGACTTTATTACCTCGCTAGCTGGATATCTCCTTGGTTAATTCCTGCAGCTCCTGCACTTGTATTTACTGCAGATGATCTACTTTTCTGTGCCTTTTATCAGTATGTGATCAGATATTTCTTTGAAGGAACCTTTCTTATTTAGGCAGGCACCAAGAACACAGGAAACATTTTCCTTAACAAAATTTGAAACCTCTTTTTTCAGCCAGAATACTGCTCAAAGAAGTTGCCTGTCTTGTAGCCTTCTCCCCAGGCCATGCAGCGGTTTGCTCCACTTGCTGTTTCTAGACTCTAGCTTCTTAAAGGATTTCTTGTCATCTTTTTACCTCTGACTCACAGCCCCCGAATAGGCCCTCAAATACTTGCATTAAAACCCCCACACTCTGTG
This sequence comes from Pardalotus punctatus, assembly GCA_013400915.1. Taxonomy (NCBI): domain Eukaryota; kingdom Metazoa; phylum Chordata; class Aves; order Passeriformes; family Pardalotidae; genus Pardalotus; species Pardalotus punctatus. The sequence continues at coordinate 169,416 of VZTX01022127.1, read as the reverse complement.
TCCTGATCTTCCCATGAGCCCATAATTTTGGTCAGCTACTGTTGAGTAAAGGAACACTTACTCAACACTTCCTCAAGGAAAACTACTGCTTTTTGCAGTGGTTTCAGTAAGGTTTTGGGGTTAGGCAGGCTCCCTATAAACCATTTAAACTTCTTCATAACAATAAAATACAAAATTCTTTCTTGAACCTGATAGACTTCTTGGTGTCAGCAATGTTCCAGTGTGTGTAAGATTTATGTGTAACGAACCATGCCAGCTGCAATATTAATTTTGTGGCCCTTCAACCTCTTCGATCCAACCCTTCCTTTGTTTGCCATGCTTACCTGTCCTGGGATGCTTAAACATCGGAAGAAATCTCCTTAGTTCAGGGACCTGTCAATCAGTTAATGTCTCTAAAGTGCAACGTACTTTTAACCGGCCTGTATTAATAATGAATCACATTTGCTTTCCAGACATGCAAACACTTACTTGAGTTTTCCCTCTTGTGTGTCAGAGGGGTAGGGACTCACTATATCCAAAGAGAAAAAAGCCACTACTCTGATGGCAATGTCAGCTGCGGCAGTCCAGCTGTGACAGCAAGGACAGGAAAGACTTCCTGTCTATTAGCAGCAAAATTTTGTCATAGAAGTCCCTCCACAGCTTCAGGCAAACCAAGGTGTTAAAATGGATACAGAGCACAACATGTCCAGTTTTACTGTGGTGGTACTTAGATACTCAAGTTTCACTACATCAAAGAGAAGTCAGACAGTTATCAGCGTGGATGTTTTTCCTGAGGTAAGACAACCCCTACTCCTTTCCCTTTCCTCTTAGGATTTAAAGAACTCAGGCAAGAACTTACTTCAAAGACTGCTAGGTGAAGAAACAGAGGGAATGTTGACTTTTAAAGTAGCTTCTTACCTCTATAGGATTAAGGAAGTTGGGTAGGTAGATAGTGACCTAGACTTCCTCATAATTTTCCTCTTCTCCTGAGCACTGAATACTTTTCTCCTCATTTCATCTCCTATCCCAACATACAATCCATCAGTCTCCTCAAAGGACGGTCCCCTGACACGGCAAACACAGGGGGAAGGAAGAGAATGAGTAAAATCAGTCCCACAGGCCTCCCTGCAAGCTGGTTTGAGGCACTTTTGCCCTTCCTCTTCATCACAGTGCCCCAGTGCAGCCCCAGCTCCAGTGCAAGTGATGGATGGGTGGTCAAGACACAGACAGAGCAGGGCAGCATCCCCAGGGAACAGGGCTGAGAGGGTTCATCCTTCCACCATGATGGAAAAGAGTAAGGGATGCACAGCTCAACGTGGTTACAACTTGGAAATGTTCTCGCCCCCTCTAATGGCAGCAGTCATTATTAAGAACCACAGCAGACTCCTGCTCCATTCATTGTGTTTGCTGGCATTTCCATTTCTGTTGCTCTTAGACTACCTTGTCTATTCATGTTTAGGACCCAGCCAGTGCATATCTTGCCAGTTCTCCATAACGCATTCTACTTATGTTTTAGCTCAAGTGATTTGTATTTCATTACAAACTCATTATTTTTTGGTTAGCAGCTGTCTTCTCTTTGAGTCACATTTTTCTGCCTGCTGTGGGTCAGTCTCCCACCATCCCAGAGTGCTGACTTGGGTAGCCCAGGTGGGCAACTCTTCTGCGGGTGGAGAAAATTTCCAAAAGATTTGAGGCAGGCAAACACTTGCAATGAGTCCACTATGAGCTTTGGACATCCCACCTTTGAGTTTTGTAATTCCTGCAGCCATCAGCTATCTTCAGAGGCTCAGCAACCTGCCTTCTGCCAGCTGTCCTCCTGTCTCTCCTCATGCTGCTAGTCATACAATTTGAAATTACAGCAGTAATTTCAGGAAAATTGGAGAAGTCACCACTTGATTTTAGTCAGACATTAATTGCTGCCTGGTTGCAGCTCAGCAGACTCTCTCACCTGCATTTCAGCAATGTCACATCTCTTTTTGCGTTGTCCACCATTGTGCATAATTTCTACAGTGTGTACAGGAGCATGCTGTGAGCAGGAGATAAACTCTTCGTCCACACATGTATTTGCCTATAGCTTTAGGACTCACTCCTCTGGGTACTAACAAGAGGTTTAAAAAATGAACATCAAACAGAAAGATGTGAAAACTGACATCTGATCCAGAAAGGAAGGTTTAAGCTCTCCCTGCTCTTTCAGTCCCCAAAACAGCCTGAAAATTGTCTGTCCTTGCACTGTGTGTGTGTTAGTTAACAAACAGAAGCTCTGCTGGCCCAGGGAGGGAAGGGAGCTCTTGAGTATAGTTTCTCAGCCTGGCGATGGATTCCTGTCCTCACCTTCCAGAGGTACAAACCCAGCAGTAGCTGCATCTCAGGTGATGGTAGATGCTCTGACAAAACACTCTGGGTAATATTTTTCATATTATTTTCCTTTTCATACATCCCAAGACTGTATTTGCCTTTTCTTAATTATGGCTTTTCATTAACTACTCATCCATATTTCTCCATGACTGATTACATGATTGCAGGTTCTTTCCCTGCACTGCTCTTGTCCACTCATGGATACCCTGGTTTGTATTTGCATCTGCAATTCTCTTAACTGTGCTGAGCCTATACTTGTAATATTTCATTCCTTCCTGACAGCCCCCCTAATTCATCCAGGTTATTGCAGTAGACCCTAGATTATTAATTACCATTCCAGAGTGTAGGGTCATCTCTGCACTTACAATTCCTCCATTCCTTCCTACAGAGTTCTCTTAAATATCTTAAGAACCATCAGGACTGTGAAGCCCAGCCCTCGGGTAGGGATGGGGCATGGGGAAGGAAGAGGCAGTAAGGGACGTTGAGAGAATCAATCAGACATTAAGGTTAGTGAAACCACTTTCACAGAGGCAGGACTGAGGAGATAAACAGAGCAAGATGAATACACAAAGGGTGTTCATCAGCACTGTTCTGACCCTCACATAAAAATATATTTCATTGACTTGACAAGAGCAAAAATGTCAGAAAAGCTTCTGGTTGTGAAAGGCAGGTCTGGTCAGCCTTGGGGTTGCACAGCGCCGGCAGGTCCCGAACCACAGAATCAGGTTAGTGTCCTGGTGGTGTGATGAGCCCTCTCCCTCTGGGGAAGGGACACAGGCGGGCTCACCCCACGGAATACATGGAGGGTGGGACAAAGCAGTGCTCCTGTGGGACAGGAGAGGCTGGGCCAGGGAGCAGTGATGGCAGCTCCCAGTGAAACACTCTCAGCCTGCCTGATGCTCAGCCACAACCACAGCCCCCACTCTCTGCTTACCCCTGCCACAGTCGTTGCAGGCAGCTGTCGCTGCTGCTCTCTCCTTTGCTTAATATCCCTCTTTGGCTTTCATGTGAAGCTGGTCACTGACCACCCAAGGCCTTCTGACTCTTTGCTCTTTGCTGTGAGCAGCTTTTTCACTGTGTAAAGACCTTTTTTGTTGCATGAATTTTCTGTAAGAGTCATGCAAGAGCAACCACAAGAGAGACCTAGGAAAACTGGGTATATGAATTTGAGGGAAGATATGGAGAAAATTGCAGTCAGTTGACACATCTTAGGAAGGCAATTAGAGCAAAGAATAAAAGCCCCATGGAGCAAAAAGATTAAGATAGACAAGAAGCAGAAAAGCATGAATAGACATTGCTGTCCTCTGAGAGCATTCTGAGTGTAGGCAGACCCTTGCCCAGTTGTTCAAGCTATCAGTTTTATTGTGCCCTCAGACCCTCCCATCTTAGGGGCATCGCTGGGAACTGAATCGCTGCAAAAGAGCTGAGAACATTTCTTCAGCCAGAGCAGGTCTTCTCTGACCTAAGCATTCACACCAAACCCAGCCAAAAGCACCCAACAACAAGCAGAACTCAAAGGTATAAAAGAGATGTGAACAGGTCTCCTAAAGCCATCTGCCTCCACTCTCCCAGAGCAAACAGCCTTGTCTCCAAACAGGCAGTACTGTCCCCAGCCTTGTGTCTTGGCATAGGTGCCTCAATGGCTCCAATCACCAGTGCGTCAGTCTACTTAGTTTTAGCCCTTAAAAATAAGGACTGCAGAGCAAATATCACCTCTTTTCTCCTGAGACCCACCTGCCTGGGACACTGTCTGGAGCATGCACTTGCAGCTTCTGTAGAGTACTAGTTCAGCTGCACATGGTATGGGTTGTCAGAGCTGCAAAGGCTCTTGAAACCGCCAAGAGGTACATTCAGAATAGTGAAAATTGATGCAGTGACCGCCCTGGAGCTGGATAACTGCAGCTTCTACTTAAATGGACTAATCACTAATCACTTCTAGGAAAGATCATGATAATTACATAAGTACAGTTCATGATGGGACTTGTGTCCTAACAGAGTTTAGACTTTCACTGGCGTGGTAGCTGTTTCCCACCTTTCCAGCTGTAAGTTGCTGCCTGTCTGTGCTGAAGGACAGGCTGGAGCAAGCCTGGACCTTGCCTTATCTCGCCCAGGATTGCACAGAATTGACATGTCAGAAGTGTTGAGGTTTCCTGTCGTCCTGGGCACTGCTGCAGGGGTCACATCAGGGATGCACTGGAAATGGGGGTCTAAGTGCTGCCTCTGCTTGCCCAGATTGCACTTTTGGAGATGGTGAGGAATGGTGCTGAATAAACAGCATGTCCTTTATACGGGTGCCTTGGGGTGATGTTATGATACTTGTATTCCCTATCGTTTGCATATGTGCTTAGAAATGTGGTCCTGTAGCTTTAATTGCATCCAGCAGCGGAGAGAAGCTGCCGGGCGCGGGTTGTTTTGAAACTCTGCCCCAGGCTTCGCGGCCGAGGAACGAGAGGGAGGAAGGGACATTGCTTAGTCTGGCTGTTGCTGCTGTTCGTGGTTGCTGCTAGGTTTTTCCTTCCCTGGGATTTTGTTTTTTTCCCTATTTTTTGTCCCCGTTCTGGATTTTTGCTATTCCGGACTGTTTTCTCTTTCTCGCCTGAAAAAACAAGAAGCCCCCAAAGGACAGTAAACAAAAATTCCCCAGGGAGCCACCGGAGCAACTCCACCCGGCTCTCCGGGGATCCCCGGAGTGGGGGAAGCTGCACCTGAGGAAAAGGACACTAAAGTTCTTCAGTTGTTTACCCAGGTTTAATAACTTGGGTTTGTTTTTTCCCTCTTTCTCCCTTTCCCCTTCCCTTGTGCCTTGCAGGGCACCCTGCGTGTGTTATTAAATAAACAGTTGGTTTTGGTTTTTTTTTTTTCCACTTTCATCCAAGAGGTTCTTTTGTGGTGGGGGAGGGTGTGTCGGAGGCCTTTGCTGGAAGAGGCTTTTATTCAGAGTGCTTTCCACCTGGAAAATTTGTCTCTAACCCGAGACAACAGGGCAGGGTAGTGAACGTCTGATGCAGAGGGGACACACAGATCAGTGCTACAAAAGAGAGCAGCATGCTGTGCACTGAATGTTTTTTTGGTTCTTGAGGGCAAAACACGTGCTTGTGACCTTCCCAGCCATCTCAGGGCAGTGGTAGCTGAACTTACCCGACTGCTTCACTGAAGTGTCCAAAAATGAGAGCCTCTTTCCATTGTTTGTGCTGTGACAGTACCAGAAAGGCTGAGCCAGGTGGTGCTGTATGGCCTGGCACAAGCACTGAGTCAGAGACATTTGTCACTTTGAGGAGCTGATGCAAGAGCCACCACGTTGGTCATCACTGGGGCTGCTGTCTCTGCAGAGGAACCAGAGCCAAACCCTGATTCATCTTCTGAGCTATACGTGAACGCTCAGCTTCAAACGTACGCTTGACTCTTACACAAACCATCTGAGAGCAATTGGGCTGTGAAATTTTCCTTGTCCTCCACAAGAAGAAATATTCTCATTAGTTATATATAGGGTCTCCATGACTAGAAATAGATGTGTTCTTTCCTTCTGGCTGAAGGAGAGAGGGAGATACAGGACAGACCTATTGCTGCCTAATAAACTTCATATTCAACCTTCTCCTTTCACACTGGTACAGTAACTGTACATGTACATTCCTGCCTCTCTGTGAAGGATGTGGTTAGGTCCTTGGCTGCCTTACTAAATGCCTGACTTTTCTGTCTCTTGGAACATAGCAAAATACTCCTGTTTGCCATGGAGACCATCCCTGTCTATATCAAGATGAGATCCTCCTGCATGCAGATGCAAGGAAACTTCCCCATCCCGAGGAGTGCCTGGGGGTCCTTGAGGCCATCACACTGCTCTGCTCCTAGTCAGTCCTCCAGGGCAGCCCCTGGACAGTGTAAAACATTGCATTGCCTGCTCTGCTGACACCACTGGCTGGTGCTGCAGCTGCAAGTTCATGTCCTCACACTATGTCTCAGTTTACCATTCCATTACATGGGGTGATCACACCTGCCTCCTGCAGGCTGGCAAATGTTATCTTTTAGGCGTCAGACGGGAGATGTTGTAAATTTCAGTTCTAGTAATTTATATGTCACGAGTAGGAAATACAGTTTCAAGTGTACTCGCCAGAAAAAGTGGCATTTGGGGAGTTAGGAATAGCTGGGCATCCCTGCCGCATTGCTGTGCTCCTTTCCTTCCTGTTGCAGTGATGCAACTGAGGGTAAAACTTGGCAAGGGGAATTTAATAGTGAATTAAAGTGTAGGAGGCAAGGTAAAGAGGCTGAGGTCACAGCACAGCTAATATGCAATAGCCAAACCTACCCAGGCTGGTGGGTAATGAGTTTTCAGGATTATATGTGGCAGCATAATGGCTTGTTTTGAAGTGGAATTATTGAACTGATTATGGGCAAGTTTTTGTATCTATGTCCTCCAAATAAATAGTGCAAATATAAGGCAAGACACAAACCAAGCCAGGAGAACAAGGAGACAAAGTATTATCTGTCAGAGAGAGACACAAATTGAAAAAAAGGAGTCATTAAGAGAAGGAGATAAATCTAGGGAGGGGGAAGAGTGACAAGGAAGAGAGACTGTTGCTGTAAAATGGGAAGCACTCATTTTTTAATGTTGTGTATCCCCAAAGAGCATCATGAAGACACCTGGCTGCTTTGGTATATCTGAGACTTTATGTGTCATGCCATGACACTGCTGTATGCACCTTTCCTGGTCTGTATGTGCTGCTGTAAGCCTGGTGCATCCCTGTGAGTGATGAACTACTTTCATCAGTTCACACTAAATGTTGAGAATTAGTTGAGCTATAAGCCATATTTCATGTTAGGTTACAGGGGAAAACAGTAGGAGATAGGATTTATGCTCTCTGTATAAATGAACTTCATAAGCTTTTCTTCACAAGGGAAAAAGAAATTGTGTCTGATAAAGTTCTGCACTAAAAAAAATTAAGAAAAAAGAACATTTCTAAAGTGGGAAAAAAACAACTTTTGTTATCACCAGTGATTAATTGAATTGATGCGTAACTGTTGTTCCAGAGCAATGGAGATTAGAAACAGTGACAGACTATGCCCTAGTGGTCTCAATTCTGCTATTACCTGAAATTACAGTCCAAAGCAGACTGACTTGTGTGCCCCACAAATTCATAAAAATTCAAGAGCCACTCTCACCAGTCTACTTTTGATAAATTCTTCTTGATTCAGTAACCTTTCTTAATGGAATTTCTCTCTCTCTTCCTCTCTTTTCTTTTACCTTTTTTTTTTCCACTTTGGTCCACACATTTATTATTATCCCTCCCACTGTCCTCTGTGGGAGTGCAGACCTCTGACTAAACATCCATGTTGTAGTCTGCACAAGAATTTACTGATGGTGCACAACAGAAGGGACTTAAAGAAAATTATGCATTTCTCAGGTCTACCCTAGGGCACATAAATCAAAGTCTCCTCTGAACACTATATAGTAAAACTGAAAGTAGCTACACTTTATATGGAAATTAGATGATCCTAGGATGTAACACAATTAAACATATATCAAAACACTGACAATGAAGGTAGAAACTATTTTTTCTTTAGTGAGGATATAAACCTCTATTTTGTTTTATTTCTACTACTATATGCCTTTTCCTCCAATGATGAGAAAAAATCCCACTAGGAATATACATTCACAAGACAGGCTCCAAAGCTTGCAATTCCCTTTTCATTTTCATTTTCATTTTCATTTTGCTTTTCGGCCACTTTTATTTTTTACTACTTTAGGAAAGGTATTTAGAATAGTTCACACAGTAACAAATACCTTGATCTCCTATGGACTGAACCAGAAAGGGAAGGGCACAAATGGGGGGCAGGGTGTAATATCATGGCATTTTTAGGGCAAGGGAACATATCTAATTTTGCTTTCTTCTCCCCTAGGTTCTTGCTTCTTTTAAAACAAAAATGAAACATAAACCACATTGATGTGATATCTTGTACATAAAGCCTGCTGGTTTTCCTCACAGTAGCTCCTTCCTGGGGGATGAGCCATTAACAGCAGAGCCCCTCCAGCTGCTGTTGTTGATGCCTGTGGAAAAGCAGCCGCCACATGCAGGCTCATTGCAGCTGGGACATAGATCGTACAACATCTGGGTTTGTGTCACTTCCCTCCAGGGCTTCTGCACACCTTTCATATTCCATTCTTTTTAATGAAATGGGAAATGGGGGCTGGAGAGATCTGTGTGCGATTTGTGCACTGAAACAAGGCAAGGAGGGATGGAGAAGACTCAATGCCAAAACCAAACAGAAAAGTAGAACAGATAAAAGGAATATTGTGTTTATTCCACTAATACTCCTGAATCAGCATTTGAAGAATTAACTTTCAGCATTATTTTGTATTGTCATTTCATAGCATGAAAAATCAACTCATTTCAAGGCAACATAAGAAAAAGAAAGAGATGACAAAGTTCAGCATGCCTTGGGGCTCTCAGTTTTGATGAGCTGATAGATTAACCCAAATGTTTTCCCACATCCATGGGTGTGTGGGATCAGATTGCATCTTGCTGCACATCTGGGCAGAGTGCAATGACACAAGTTATCTCATCCATGGAGGCAACAGGATACCAAAATAGAAGCAAGAAAGAAGAAATAGCCAGAATATAAAGCATGATAGCTGAGCAGGTATGGGTTCAGGCTCCTATTCTGTGACACCCTTTCTATATTTAAGTCTATTAGTTTCTCCATGCCTCATTTACATAATCATACATTCAAAATGAAACTAGTTTGCTGTCTCACAGGCCCACTATGAAAGGTAAGTGATATCAAATATTGTAACCTACTCTAGTGCTGTGATACCAATGGCTATTTAAGACTATTATTACCAAAAAGGAGGGATATTTTATACACAGTTTCCCTTTGTGTCAGAGGAGACCAGATTGGTGATGTCAGACTTCAAAAGACCAATATGACAGTGGAAAATATCATTTATGCTTTCTCCCAAAATATGCACAGGTCTTGAGAAGTGGAAATCCATTGAAGGCACAAATGGAACAACCCAGTCATTGGGACATCGTTATCAATCTGCCTGCTACTTGCATATATCATGGAAATAGATTTCCATGTGATGAGGGTGATAGCAATGAGTGACTCCCTGCTGGGGAGCTGAAGGCAAGGGATTATCCCTCTTCACTCATTAGACTGCATAGGTTACTGCATCCAGTTGTGAGCTCCCTGATGCAAAGGGAAGGCACGGGCAAATGGGAACAATTTCAGAGTGCCAGAAAAATGGTTAGGGGCACTTGCCCCATGAGGATGTGCTGAGGAACCTGTGCTTTTTCAGCCTGGAGAAGTGGCAACTTTGGGGGTGCTTAGGAGATACCTACCAATGTGAGGAGCCCACCAGAATGCTTCTGGGGTCCCATCCCACCTGAATAACTCCACCAGTACAAATATCTCTATCTTCGTTAACAGTAAAGAAGGAAAGGCACAGTCATCTTTTGCAGAAAAGTATTTGTTTATGTTTAAAGAGTAGTATATGTAGGTACATGTAGGAAAAGCCCTGCCCTTACACTGTATCGTGTAAATATCTGAGGATATAGAATAAGACCTGTTCAGTGCCTCGGTCATATTTCTCAGAGGATGATATCTTTGAATTTCTCTTACATGGCAGATGAGAAGATGTTTCCCCTTCTGTAGCACACACATTTTTAACAGACATCACAGGTACCACTGAGAAATTGTTTTCCTACTGTGTTTTAAGTCTTCCTGTTTTGAACAATACAGGAACTGTCCTAGTGAAGAGAGAGGAATGGCTCAGAGTTGAAAATGCCTCTAAAGCATTGCAGTGCCTTAATACTGCTGGCATTACAACGTTATCATTCACACAAGCAATGGTGTTAAGGAAGTCGAGGCATTAAAACAGAAATCAGATGGTGCTTCTGCTAATGAAAAGGGAAATATAGGTACCACAGCAGGTCCCTGGCTGTGCCTCCTGTTTCCCAACCAGCTTTGTGCAGATCTATCTGCTGGGCTGAGGAAGAGGTATGGAGACAGAGGAATCAGTTTTTCCGCATGGGAAAGGGAAAGGGCAGTGCATGTATCCATCCTGTACAAACCCGCTTGAGCTCAACTCTAGCAGCAGTGCATGGCTTTCTGCATTCCCCTGCCTTCTCCTGCCAGCTTCTGTGGCTCCACCAGGAGCATTAGCATTGTTATGGCACACAAAGATATGGTCCTGGATTCTTTATGGCTCAAGCAGGAATGTTAATTCCAACATTAGGGCAATTCCTTTCCCACTTCACAGGCACCGTGCCCACTACAAACAACTAACACTGGCTTTGAGTATGTCCCTTACCCTTTGGGTGCTTCTCATGCATCCCCCTGGGTATTTCTGTCTTACTAGTGCCACAGACAAGAGGAGAGGATTCACCCATGAATCTCCAGGCAGAGCCACATAAAGGGCTGTTATTTATCACTTCCTTTTGTGTGAAAATGGCTGCACAGCAGCGTGGACAAAATCCCAGCTCAGCACTTGAAGGATCGCTGATGCTACCCTGCATCTCTATCAGCTGCAAACGCTTTAGTGTCCTGCTGGATAAAACCATACAAGGGGTATGTTTACAATGTTCATTTTGCAGGCTAGAGGTAGCCAGGTAGTAGGTCATCCTCCTGGAAAATGGCCAGGACAGCAACTCCAAGATCAGCTATCTTAGTCAACAGCACTCTGTAATGCAGCAGACAAAATTCAGTTGCTTCCCAAAGAGCAAAGCGTGGCAGATGCCTTCAGCATCATGACCTGTCACATAAAGAGTTATATGCCATGAGCATGAGGAAGATTCAGCTCTCCTGCTTGGCCAACAAAATAAAATACTTGCTATTTGTTGGGAAAGTAAGGGTGTCCTTCTGGGATGGTACAGCCACAGCGACTGCTCAGAGAAAGAGAGGCTGTCACGCAGCTTCTCTGCTGGCACTGCAATGCCAGCAGGACTCTGCTCCCTTGAGCATGTATTTGAGAAGAGGAATGGGCTGCTAGGAGTGAGCGGTGCTTGCCAGCTGAATCATAGCTGTTGGTACAGAGAGGATTGATGGGAGGGCAGAGGGAGGTACATTCACCAGGAAACATGATCATGTTTTCTTTGGAAAGGAGTCCTTTACTATAGGAGGGGAAATCATAGCAAAAACAATGAGTAGAAGAGAATCCTGGACAAACTGCCACTGGAATATGGCATCCATCTGAATGAGAAATGGAAATATAGATCAGGCAAAGAGCAGAGCAGTAGAGAATAGTCTAGAGTAGATGTGAGGGTTTGCTTAAGGTAGGCAAGGAAAGATGAAGGAGATATAAAGGGGAATGGAGAATTTGGCTAACTGCTGGAAGGCAATCAGGAAGCCTGTAGTAGGTCTTGAAGGTGAAATAGAGTGAAGAAAAAGACAAAAATAAAGGGCAGGTAGAAACAGAATGAAGATGTTGATGCACCAAGTTTGCACAGGTTCTTGTGATGATGGTTTTGTGCCAGTGCCTTTGTGCTGTGCTCCCTAAATCCTCCAGGCTGGGAGCACAGTACAGATGCCCATGTTTGCCCTGAATGAATCCTGCACAGCTCTGCAGGAATTACAGACTGTGCAGCATATCTTCCTCACCCAGGAGCCACTACCTAAGAAGCAATGATTTACTTAATGTTCATAAATTAATATCCAGCTCCTGGAGTCAACTGGCTCTTTAGTCTCTGGTGAGATGCTGTCTCTCTTTTCTTTTTTTTTTTTTTTTTTTTTTTTTTTTTGCCTCCCAGTGCACACGAGATAGCGTGGAGCTGTTGATGTGTTTAGTACAAGTTTATCTTGAAGACATCTGCTAATGCCAAGGGAATAGTATGAACTCCCAGTGACCTGTAGAGCTTGCATTCCTAATTAGCTGAGAAATATTCCATAATCAGGGTATTGCCATTTCAATGGAGTCTAAAGATAGAAAGGTCATGTTCTTGTCTGGGGTCAGGAATAATCACTTCTGACTATATAGTTTCATTTTGACCTAGAGTTAACCAGGTGCAAAGCTGGTAAGCAGCAGGACAAGATTACACTGTCTCACAGAGTACATCTACCCCGAGGGCTTGCCTTATGTTTTTCAGTCACATTTTTATTTCCAGTCTCTAACAAACATGTACAAACCCTTCAAGCATGACTGAGTAAGTGCTTTGAAACAATGCTGGCTTTTACGGCTGCTTTGCTGCAGGCCATCAGCCCCAAGAAGGTGCAACAAGCACAAAAAGCTGAGAATGTGCCCTCCAGTTCACTCACACCACCTGCAGCACTTGACAGTCCTTCTTGACACTCACTCCCCATTCACTGCCTGCCCACCTGTATTTTGCGTTTTTTCGGTTATTTTATTTTATTTTATTTTATTTTATTTTATTTTATTTTATTTTATTTTATTTTATTTTATTTTATTTTATTTTATTTTATTTTATTTTATTTTATTTTATTTTATTTTATTTTATTTTATTTTATTTTATTTTATTTTATTTTATTTTATTTTATTTTATTTTATTTTATTTTATTTTATTTTATTTTATTTTATTTTATTTTATTTTATTTTATTTTATTTTATTTTATTTTATTTTATTTTATTTTATTTTATTTTATTTTATTTTATTTTATTTTATTTTATTTTATTTTATTTTATTTTATTTTATTTTATTTTATTTTATTTTATTTTATTTTATTTTATTTTATTTTATTTTATTTTATTTTATTTTATTTTATTTTATTTTATTTTATTTTATTTTATTTTATTTTATTTTATTTTATTTTATTTTATTTTATTTTATTTTATTTTATTTTATTTTATTTTATTTTATTTTATTTTATTNCCCTGCCTTATCTTTCCATCTCTCCCAGCCTTCTCTCTGACTGGGCAATCTGTCACTACCTCTCAACCCTGGAGCACATCAAAAACTGTAATTCTCTGTACCTATGCTGTGTTCCTTCCTCCAACTGAGTTGTTTCAGGCACAAATGTAGGTTAGAACATTTCTCATATGGCTAAGCATAAGTTTGTGTCTGGGGAAAGCACTCCACTCTGATTTTATGCCTTTGCTAGAGGGTTTCTCCCCACCTTCAGAACATCTATTTCTCAGCAGGGACTGAGAATTAGATTAAGTGTGTGTGATGGATCTGTATGGCTTCACTACAGAGCAGGCACATAAACCTGAAAGCAGGGCATCATTGTGTGGTTGTAGGAATGGGCTCTCAGACCAAAAAACAGTGGCACAAAAGCCACCAGAAAGAGTTCACTCAACACATGAATAGTTCCCAGAAGCTGTGTGTTGTTGCTGTGGAAATTATAATCACAGTTCAGTTAACACTTGAAGATCAGTGTCTTCATTTTGCCAGTGGTCAGGCTTCCTGATGTTACCTGCAGGAATTCTGCTGTGGATTAATAAATAGGGTGACATGAATCATGAATACATGAATTCAGACAGATAGGTCTCTGCCCATCCTCCTCCTCTCAGCTACATCATGCAGTCTAAACTCTGAAATCCTCCTGGAAGCCCTTGAGAAATGTTCTTGCTTACTTCCCCCCCCCAAAAAAAAAAAGGAAGCATTGGTTGGTGAAATAAGTTACATTGTAAAAAAATCCCTTTGGCAACCTCTGGGAAATTCACAATGACTGTTCCTTTATCCAGCGTCTGTGTCTCTTGGGCATGTTCCCTTACAGAGTGCATATGTTTGTGGATGCTTGCTGTTATCTTTGTTGTTTTGTTTGCACAGGGAAATAGTGTCAACATCCCATTTTTTGGCTTGTCTAGAGGACAGTGAAACTGTGATGGGTGACTTAGTTCTTTCAGGGGTAGTATTCAAACAGTGATTATTGGAGCTGAATAATTCAGAAAGTTTTCAGATAATCTTTGCTTAGGTCCTGATCTTCCCAAGACAATGCTCATACTTCATTTTTGCTTGCACAGTCACACTGAATTAAATGGGAGCATGATAGCACATTTAAAGCTATGCCTATCATAAATCACCTTTCTGCATCAGGGCCTCAATCACTGTATGTTAATAGATATTCAATGGGGGAAAAAAAGAGTAAATAAGTTTGCTTTGGCCCCATTTAAATTCTTTTTGTTTTCAGTGATAGTCTGGAAAATAGACCTTCGGTAACAAAAGAACAACAAAAGTTTTTAAAGCCACGTATAGAAGTTCTTCTGAAAATCCAGCTGTATGCCTGCATAAACAAGGATTCAGCCGAGGTATCTGCACAGTGTTCCTGTCAGGAAACAGCAGTGGTGCATATGATTTATCAAAGCACCAGCGACTACATGCCATGGATATTTGCACTCAGTCCACAGTGCTAAAGATTAGAAAAGGTATCTGTTGAATTCATTTGAATACCAAATAGACCGGGGAATCACAATCTGTTCTCAGCTATTCAATGGATGAAAAAAGTAATTTATTGAATATATTAGTCTCTCAATTCCAGCAATTATTAGAGCAGATTTAGAAATCTGAAGACAATAATTTAAGGTTCTATATATAATTTCTACAAGCAACTGGTAAGTGATGTTAGTGCATGTACTTCCTGGCTTCTGGCTCAGTCACACGTAGTTCGTAACAAATCCTCCCCATTCCACGTTCGGAGGCTGGCTGACAGTGCCCTCAGCCAAGCACTGGTGTAAGGATTTCTAAGATCAAATCATGGGTTAGCTGCATTATTCATGTGGAATTAGATTTTTGACCCCTGTTTGTAACTCACAAATTACAGTTACAAAACTTAGTCACCTACAATGCTTTCAAATTAATTTCAACAACCAGTTGAACAGTTGAGATAATCCATATTAGTACAGAAGCAAAGGAATCTTGGACATTTTCATTTTGTATAAAAGCATGACTGAAAGGACTTCAAGAACAGCTAGTAGAAAAAAGGACTTTGGGGAGAGGAGAGACACTGGAGTTGTCAGCATCCGGTATCTCCAGGACCAGTGTTCAATTTTTGCATAATTTGGTCAGAAATTAAAGCAGGTTTTCCAACCCTCTTATCAGAGAGCTTTTCTCCCAAGTGTCCATCCTCTTGGCAGCCCCTGCAGGGATACACTAAGCTCCCAGTCATTCTTCCCTTAGAAGCCATTTCATCAATTCAAGTCAGAAGCAGCATCCTGGAATGCCTACAGAAGAATCTGGAAAATCAGCATTACATGTGAAAGAAGAGGAGAGAGCACCAAAGAGATGGTGGATTGCCATTTTGTACTCACCCAATTAATATGTTCCTTCCTCCATTTGCTTTCTTGGTCTTTCCAGTCTCCATGATGTCTGGTGAACAGATCAAGGGGTGGAGCTGAACTGGCGACTGTCACCTTATAACATCTCTCCTATAAACACATAGTACTAGCATAGGCAGAAGGCACTGTCATGCTGATCATCATCCTCTGAGTCAGCCATTTGCAACCACCTTCTCCAGGCTGTCATCTTGCCACTACAAATTCAAAATCTGAGTCAGAACCCAATTTAAACTGCTATAATTAACAGTCCCAATTTAACCAAACCTAGCAGTTTGTCATGTTGCATTCTCTGCATACATCTGAGCATCTTGCGTTTGGGCTACTTTGTTCTCTGCTCATCCCCTTCTGCTGCCAAGCAGCTCAAGTCCAAAGAGCATCAGTGGGTTTAGGCTCCCGTCAGGGTAGAATCCAACAGCTGTGAAACTACAGAATTCAGCCATGCTGGATTCATTTGCTTGTTAAAAAGCAAAGTAGCAAATGTGATGGAATGGGTGCTGCTAATCTATAAATACTGATGAGTCAAAAGGGGGTGAAGTTTTGCAAGTGATTTGTCAGTGAAAAAGAGTTATTGTATAATGGAGTGGCCCACTGCAATGAGGCAGTTCCAGAGCAGAGAGCCCAGGCTGCTGAGGAAAAAGCCTGGCTTCTGCTTAAGGGAAAGATGGGTGGAGACATCTTGCTTGCTGGTGAGTGCCAGGAAACTTGGACCAGCCAAGTTTTCTATGTGGAAGATAATTGTTTATCGAACAAGCTAAACATGAGCACTATTTCTGTTGCTGTTTCTAAATGCTCATGTTACTAACAAATGTTTCACTCTGAAGAAGGTCTCTGGTCACTGTGGATAGTTTAGGATAGTCCTTGCCTTCACTTAAAGGGAATTCCCTGCATTTATTTTTAGGGAATTGCAAATAGGTGACTTACAGATTAACTCATGTTTTTGCAGCCACAGGTGATGCCAAAACTGTGGGTGGAAACACATTTCTGAAAAATGTGTCTTTTTAAGATTTAGGGAAGACTTTTTTCTCCACTTTCTCTCCATTGCTTCCTTTCCTTTCTCTCACCACCCAGTTTGAATGACTTATTTGGTGTTTGTGTTTTGGTGTTGTTTATTTTTGCAGTGCAGTCTTGAGGTCACCACTAAGAGGCTCTGGTTCTTCACCCATGTGCAACTGGAGAACCATCCACTGCCCCTAGGTGTTTATAATCTGCATTGGTGTGAGTGGACTAACAGAGATAATTCATACATAATTCATACAGCAAATCAGCAGGCAAGATGGAATAAACTCCATGTCTCTAAATTTGATTTAAGTAACTTATGCCCTAAACTGCAGCCATTCTGCTGCCTCCACACTTTGCTGGGATCCCTCTCTATCCTGTGGCTTCCTATGGATGCCCACTGTGTGTATCATTCTGTGAACACATCCAGTCCAGCCCATTTCAATGGATTATTTTTTATCATACTTAAACATTGCTCTACTTCCTTACTGAAATGCTTACATGTCAAAAACTTTTCAAATTTTTAAAGAAATCATTGAGAAATCCACAACTCTCATGCTGGCTGTGTCAAACCCTTGTATTTAGGTGCCAATCAATGTGTGGTCTTTTCATGATGTTCTCATCATTATTTTAGCATGAGTTTCTACAGTGATATACTTATCACTGTATAAATGATCATTACATGTCTTAGGGGAAAAAGATAAATATATTTTTGACAGTATATTTTTAAATGCCTAGAATTGTACATTTCCACGCTGCCTCAGGAAAGCACACAGAGCTCTTCCAACCAAACTGTTGTTCTTCACTAGCTATTATAGAATGTATGCATACACATAATAGACACATAGCATTATAGGTCTGTGTATGTGCTTGCATCTGCAGAAAAAATCCCATGGAGTTCTCATTTATAGTCACCGTGACCAAACTGAGAAATAAAAAAAATCTTGCTTCATCCTACATCTTTCTACTTCAGTGAATTATTTTTTATTGATGTTGCACGTCTTAATTTTAAATTCAGTTTTGATGAAAAAAGTAGCTGATCTTTTGCCTGTTATTATACAAAATATATTTCTATCAAGTGGAAGGAAATATAATTTGTAAAATGATCAATTACATAATGATTACAGTGGAGAAATATATTCTCTAACATAATTTGTTAAATGGAAGAATTTAATATGAAATAGTAGATTTCCAAATTTATACAAATAACACCAGATGGTGAGTAGCTAGTTTTAATTAAATTAGGTTTGATAATTATAGCTGTTTAATTTTTAGGTTTGACTCAGATTAGAAAGAATGTATTATTTTCCTGTAATTTTATTTTTAGTTCTCTTCCAAGGTTGTGGATATTGCGTTATTCGCTGTGGCCTGGTGCGGCAGAGAGCTGTGGTCAACTTTCTGGCAGCTGATTTTGGCCTGCCTTGGTTCTGCTTCAGCAATCCAGAGGATGTGGCATGCTGGGACCCCCTGATGGGAGTCAGAGGGAATTTTGCCAATGGAAGCAGAAGGGAATTTCTCCACTGGAATATGTTTTCACAGCCCAATCTACTGACTCCAGCACTTCATTTCAGCTGCTTGTGAGCAAAGGAAGAAGTCTGAGGAGAGCGATGCCTTTGCAGTTGCCACGTGTGTTTCCCAGGATTGCAGTGATCCATTTGGACGTGCCTGCACTGCTTGCAGTTTGTGTCCTGCAGCATTCCCTCTGGGAGGATCCTGCGAGGGCTACAGCCTGTCCAGCCACACACAGCAGTAAAGTGACGAGCCCTGGCACTGGTACCCTGCTCTGGCACACCCTTTCCCATCACTATGACTTTCCAGAAGTTTCTCTGCTCTGGTCCCAGCTTTGAGCTCACTGGGTCCCAGTGACTCCACTGAGCCATGGAAATATGCTTAAAGCTACAAATGTGTCCAAGCCCTTTTTAGAATGTGGACAGAGTCCAAAGCTTACTTTGCAGGACCAGCTCCCTGCTAACCAATGCTCACAATCCCACGGGAATCACCTCCTGCCTTTGGATCAAGCCAAGTGTGATCAGGATCCATATAATCAGGTCTGTTCCATTTACAGATCTGGCAGCTGCAGCTATAAGCCCAAATGAAGGCTTTCACCAGCTTTGCAGGTCACATCTACAAAAGGGGTGTTGGCTGCAGTGACATCTGTGAATGCTCAACTTGTCCCCAGCAGCAGGAGGCTGCAGGTTGGGACATCCATGCCAGAACAGCTGTGGGGTTTTTGCTCAGTGGATGCTCTGATGCTCAGGGAAGAAGGACTCTTTCAGCGTGACTGAGTTTGTGGTATACTTCTCATTTGCTTGAGCTGTTAATCCATCTCCTGGAGTCTGTACACCACAAAAAAAGAGGTGGGTGGGAAACAAAGAGGTTTGAGTCATTGTATCATCACAGTTCAAAGGCACTCGGAATATTGTAATTGTAATTGAATACTATAATTTTAATTGAACATATAATTTAGAACTTCAGTGTTGCAATTATAAGACATGTTCAGGATCTGCATATAACTCCAGGAAACCTTCAAATACTTGTGACTTCCAGCATGGAAGGCACATTTTAGGCTGGAATAAGCCAGCCCAAGGTCTTACTTTCCATTTCAGATGACATTAAAAAACTTAAAAGTTGCCTTAAATCATCCCCCCCAGTTCAGATTTCTTAAAGCTGGCGCTTGGACTGACACACAGGCAAGGTAGTGCTGTCCTGCCTCCTCTCTCTAAAGTCCTTTCTCTTTTATCTCAGTTTTCTCTCGGCAGGGTTCTTCTTCCATTATCTGCCTAGTGCAAATCCTGTCTCCTGCTCTGCTTTCTCTTTTTGTGTGTGCTGAAAGGCAGCCTCCCTGAATTTGGATGATATTGATTATGTAAATCAGCCCTTCTCCTCTAGATTGCTTTTTCTTTGTGAACTGGGAGCATAATTTGCAGTCTTCTACCTGATAATTGTGAGGATAATTTGAGCTGTCTCTTTGTGGAGTCATCAGTGACTGTTTTAATTTCCATATGTGAGCAGTGCTCTTCTATTTTTATTTTTTTTTTTACTAATCCTACTTCCTTCTGAACTACTGGATTGATTCTGCTGTTCATAACAGCATCACCTGAAGTCTATTTTGGAATTTCTGCTGCCAGCAAGATTGAAATTTATCTACAATGTGGCAGGTTTTTCAACATTTCCAGAAGAGACATAATCCTGTAACTATCAGCCTGACAATAAAGTTGTCTATCTGTAATGGAAAATTGAGGACTCATGGTCATGTTTTTCACTGCAAAAATGTTTTAAAATTAAGTAAAACAATACCATTTTGTTGTGAATAGCACACGTCTTTCACCAACTTGAAATACCAACTATAAGCTTGAAAATTAAAATAATGAGAAGTTCACGATATATTGTTCTTTTATTCAGCATTGAACGCAACCCACTTACAAAAGGCCATGTAGCACATTTCACAGCAAATGAGATTTAAGTAATCTATTCACATGGTTTCTAAAGGATAGAAGGAAAAATATAGTAGTCTTTTACTGTCAGTTGTCTCAGAAAAGGTGACCACTACTTTATTAGACCATTTTCAAGAAATCACTGCAAACAGCTTCTTCCTCCCTTATTCACATGATCCTGGTGTTGGCTAAGCACTGAAAATATGCTGAAGGTTTTATAACACACAAGTAAAGAGGAACTCCAAGCTGAGGCAGAGACCCAAAGGAGCTCCCTTTGGTGTCAGCAGTCCTCTAGAGTTGGCTCCCAGAGCATCCAAAGGCTGCATAGAGCCAGGACATCTCTACAGTGCCTCAGGCAGGACCAATGATAACATGACCATGGCTCCCTCTTCATCTTTCAATTTCCCATCAGATGTTTCAAGCCCAACCTCATGGAAAATCCATGTAGGATGTGGCTTTCTTTGGAACTGAGTTTCACTAGGAATTGCACCATTAAAAAAAATAGAGAGAGAAAAATCTCTTAAGATGCAGCAAAAGCTAAAAAACTCTCAAATTTCTTCACAAGGAAAAAAAAAATTTACTCTGGAGTTTTATTTTTGTAAACTAACCATATCCCCTTCTATTTTAGTTAATAAAAATATATCAAATGCTACATTACCTTCTTTAAATGAAAAATAGTTTGGAGGAAGTATGTTCTATTCCAAATATGTCCAAAAAGGGTCACATCTAACCCAATCAATATGCTTTTTTAAATTTCTGTCTGCAAGAGAAATGTCACAGTAATTAGTACATTTTCATTAAATAGTTCCCTTTGGACAAACTGGCATTTTCTAACAGGAAAATATTCTGTTAGAAAATTTCAGATCGATGCTACTGTTAACAGACTGCTCAGTTGTACCTGCAAATAAAGTCACACATCTGGGCTCTGTTGAAATCAGTCATGATTCTGTCAGAGGCTTCAAGGAGTCCAGAATTACAAATGTGGAGGTACGTGTATGTGAATATATGTATCTGTATAATTTATATGTTTCATCCATCTTTTACATATCTATACCTATATAATTATAGCTCTTGCTATATACACACCAGGAAAATGACTGGTCTAACAGATGGGAGTCCTGCAGGAAACCCTAAGAAGAGCCAGTGTTGCAGGAGAAGAGAGGCAAAGGCATATGTTTTGTTGTAGCTTGAATTACCAGAGCTAATCCCCAGGAAGGGGGTAATGTGACCTTCTGCAGCATGGGGAAAGTTAACCTTTAATATTTCTCAATTGACACATTCCAGGGGAAACATTCTGTGTCATTGCAGTATTAAAAAAACCATCAAGATATCTGCATTTTTAGCAAGATGCAGATTCTAGAGGATTGGTTTTTTTCAGCACTAGTCGTGCAATTCGTCAACACTGTACTAGCTGAGCAGTCAGTCAAATGAGACTCTCTCTTAATTCTTGAAATGTGACCAGTTTCCCAAATTTAAACAAAGCGGCCAAAGATGTTTATTTTCATTCTTGGTTAGCTGGTAAATGGTTTGAATGTGATATTAAGCATCATTAGCAACTGTTGAAAGGTGAAATGATTGAAATGAATAAGAAATGCTACATTTCAAAATGTATGGGGTTGTATTGCTCCCATGAGAACTCCCTGATAGATTTAAGGTGCGGAGAGTCAATCCTTTATCATCATGCCTGCCTGCTTTTTAAATATTCTGACATCAAATTGGACACTAAACTATAATGCTGGAATATACCATGCAAGAAATAATTTAGTGGTAGATAATTGTATCCTCATAGGAAAAATTTCAGAAGTAGGTAAAATTGTTTGAATGGTAGGATTGGGGAAAAAAGGCTGTGAATGGCCCTTACGAACACGTTTTCAATGCATGCACAATAGCACTAAAATTTGCAGATATAAATACAATAAGCTAAAAAATAGGCTAACAAATTTTCAACTCAAGCACAATAGTTCTAAAACATAAAGATTTCAATACAGCAGGCTAAAAATACAGATCTGTGCTCTGTGTTAGCAGTGCATAAACCCATGTGTCACTGTGTCTGTGTGGGTGTGTGTGCATGGCTGGACACATATGA
The DNA here is from genome assembly GCA_013400915.1 of Pardalotus punctatus. Lineage (NCBI taxonomy): Eukaryota > Metazoa > Chordata > Aves > Passeriformes > Pardalotidae > Pardalotus > Pardalotus punctatus. The sequence goes on along the minus strand of VZTX01022127.1, from coordinate 147,344 downwards.
ATGGAGACATGAAGCAAGGGCATCTCTTTTTCTTTGACATCTACACAGAAACATCTTTTCCCACTAGTTCTGCTTTTGAAAGGTGAGTAATTTTCTTTGTCTTCAGCCTGGTACAAAAATCCTCTGAGATTCATTGTCTGACATGACCTTATTCTGCCGTCATGTCTAGATACTGCAGCAATCTTTGAGTTAAAGTATGATATACCACACACATGCAGAGAATGGAAGCTTTAGCTTCAAATATTCCTGCTTTTTGCATTCATGTCAGAACTCCAGCATTGCTCCTTCAGTGGGAAAGAGGGAGATTATGGGCTTGTTATCTGGCCAGTAGTTTCTGTACTTAAAAAATATGGGTTTCTCTGGATAGTAGGTTCTGTATATGCCGAGTACCTGTCTATTTACCCCTCAGCCTTCGCTCTAAGGAATATACATATGCATGTGTAAATGAGTATGTGCACGAATGTGCACAAATATACATGTGAATATTTGTAATTATACATTATGATAATTAGAGTAACTGTACACAACACTGAAACAATGTTTTGTTCCAGTTGCCACATTCTGCAGATTCATAGCGGAAACCCTTAGATTTACTTTATCAACCTATTGGACAGTACTGGCAAATGAGGCTTCAAAATGTTGGGTTAATCACAAAAGCAGAATCAGAAAGGTTAAAAAATGTTCATGTGCATCATTAGGGCAGCACAACCGACTGAGCATCAACTGATGAGAATTTATTGTGGGAGTTCAGACAGGCACATAGCATGAGTGTAAGAGGAATTAAGGTGTATGAGAGTGCTCTTTTGTATCCAGTACTCCTGATAATGTTCTCACATGCTCGCAGTAATAACTCTGAATTTGATTTTAATTGTTTAGCTGCCTGGACTGTGATCTCTCTCTATCAAGCACTTAGACTACTTAAACTCATCACTAAGGTATCTGGGAACTCACGGTGGGCATCCACTGATATGGTTTACAGTCTGTGAATGTTTGCCATACTTCTCTGATCCCCAAGACCACTCTCTGGGATCACAGGTGTACAGTAGAGTCTCTGTTTAACCCATACAGGGAGATGAAAGAGCAAATCTTGCTAATGCACCTGTGCTCCCTCTGCCTGGCTAAGGGAACAAGCATGGTGGTTTTGTTATAAAGGACTTCGCTGCTTGTGTTAGAGATGGCAGTGAAGTAGCCTGAGGGATATGCTTGTGTGTTGTGCTAACAACATATGTTAGATCTATGCCAACATCCTCCTCACTTGCTCTCCCAGGTGCCTTAACTACAGCTGAGACACAGAGGCTGGTGGTACCTGCTCCAAGGGGATAAGAGACAAATGTTGGAGACAACTTTCAGGAACAGAAAACATGAGCTATGTGTCACACATTCATTTGCTTTCAGAGCTAGCGGTAAATCCAGACCCCCGGTAGGACCTAATTACCTCCCATCTGAGCACTAACTCACAAGCTAAATGCTGTCGAGGCGAGATGAGGACTCATTTCCAAGAACACAGGCACAAACACGTTTTTATTGGCCATAGAAAATGGTCGTGTGTGTGCCAATATAGCATGCATGTCTGACTCAGAACATAAAGTGCAGGTGCCAGCAGCAATAAGATGATGCTAAGAAACAGCAGCTCTGGGGGACTGCAAAGTATCAGCTGTCTGGAGAGACCAGAACTGGGAAAAAGAGACACTGATGACTGATGACACATTTTTTTTGCCATCTCTTCAGGTCCCCTTGGGCTCTTCTCCCTGCAGTCAGAACACAGAACCATGGCAGTGGGAGTGATGAGGTTGCCCCTCCTGAAATGGATCCAAAAACTCCGACCTCTTCCTCAGGGAAACTTGCAACTACGGAGACTCTTCATCCACATGGGAGAAGAGTGAGAGGCCAGTGTTAAATAGATGCAGGAATTCCTCTTCTCCTCATGGGATGCTCCTGGCAATGGATAAGACCTCGTGGCTTGGCTTGCCCTCATCCCTGGAGTCTGCTTTAGGAGGTAATCTTCGGAGAAAAGAAAATCAACAGCATTACTATATTTTGTACAGTGCCTTGCACAGTGTATCCCTGATGTGACTGGGCTTTGGGCACATCAGACCTACAGGTAATAACTACAAACAGTGACTGTCTCTGAGGATAGGAGTGGGAAATGAAATTGTCTTTGGATAAAAATAGTTCCTTTTGATTGTGTATTTTCTGCTGGTTCTTTGCCTTCAGGCAATGTATGACAACTTGAGGAGCAGGGGTTCTTATCCTCTAGGCAATGTTTTATTGCTCTCTACCTTAAAGTCAGTCAATATTTGTAATTATCTGCCCACCCCACAGGTACCTGCAGAACTTTTTGGGGGAAAAAGAGAATGAAGATGGCAGCACAATTTCTGACATGATCTGGTGAAAAGATAACAAAAAGCAGGCTGGTGGGCTTAAATCCCCTGCACAGATCTCAAAGACTTTCTTGTTTTATACAAGTCCTTTGTACCTTATTGTTATGCTTACTATGCAAAACCTGTAGAGGTGCAAGTGTGTGTCTTTCTGTGTGTATCCACTCACATATGACCACATTTGCTTATTTGCATATGTGTACGAATACATGCAGCACATGTGGGTGGTGAGAAGCTAAAGGAACATTTGCAAAGTTGACAAGACCAAAATTTGATCCTCCTTCAACCTGCTGGGTTTTTCTAAGTGCATGCTGGGGCAGAAGGAGCAAGGATCCCCTTGGGCTGAAAGATGCAGAGAAACTGAGGCTACAGAGGATAAAAACCTCAGCTTAACAGCCTGGTGCTGAAGAGTTAACTCAGCAGACTGGGTTTTCTGTTAACACAGTTATGCTGCTGACCAGCCTCAGCAGTATGGTCATCCTCTCCTCCCTGGCACCCAATGTGAGCCAGCAGAAACTTGCCTGGAGATGAGTGTGCCAAACTCTGCACACAGCATCCTGACGGCCTGCATCCCTTGCCAGCTATCAGTGACAGAGCTGACATAGAGACGCAAGAGAGGGCACAACTGGCATGCAAAACCCTGCCATCAGCACGCCTGCATCTGCTGAATCTGTTGTGAGCAGTTCACCCAGCTGGGATTTTAATACGGCTGCATCTCTCCTTTTGGAAAGTGGTATTTTTCCCCCTTGATAATAGAGATGTGGAAAAAAGAACAAACACCAAATTAAATGTTTTTAGGCTAGCAAATGCCTATGAAATTTTAGGTCTGTTGACCTTGGCAGGGTCCCCATAAAAAATGGGTACAAAATTAGGGGCATTTGTTGTTCTGAAAGGCCATCAGCCATGAAGGCAAAGACAGGCAGAGGGAGAAGCAGCTTGCTGATACAGGACCCCATCCTAGAGATCCTGCCTGTGGTCCTGCTGTGCTCCACAGGTCTGGGTGCAGGATGCTTGGTGGGTAGTGGTGAAATGAGGGGGCGGATGTGTGGCACAGTCATTCCTACACTTCACAGCTCAATTGCAGCTGCCATCAGTGGGCGTTTATAGCACCAGGCACCCCACACCCAAACCTGTGAAGTGCTGCAGGAGCTCACAGGTGCTGACAGCTCTTGTCACCTCCCGGGAACTGCTCAGAGCCACACAGGACCGGCCACACACACACGCCACTCACACATGGCACCTCGCCTGTTGGCTCCTGACACCGGCTGCTAACTCTGACAGATTTTTTTATTTCATGGATGGACAGACAGCTCTCGGTTTGACCCAGCAGATTCCTTTTCTTTCTTATGTGGCCTTTGTATTTTAGTGAAAAGCCTTAAATAGCATTTCTGTAATCATGCTTTTCTGCTGACCCATATTCTTAACACAGGTTCAAACCCCGTTGGCAGCTGCTCCAGGTTCAGCTTATTAGATCCTTCCTGGGTAGCTGGAGAAGCAGAATTAGTTATCCAGGAGGAGAAGCAGGCGTTAGAAGCAGGGGAGTCAAATGCAAGGAACGGTCCTTTCCTGGCAGTGCTGGAGCTGAGCCCATGTACGGTTTCTCTTCTGAGGATCCTTGTGAGCCAGGGTCTCACACTGGCAGGAACCTGGGTGCTGAATTACAGGTTGTGTGCTCTGCTAGAGACAGGCAAAGGCTTAGGGCTGGTGATGATTTATGAATCCTGATTCTGGATTTTGAGGTGCATGACTCTTGGAGTCAAGTCCAGAGCCAGAGACAAGGTGCTGAATTCCCTGCACCTCTAAATAAAATCCATTTGGGGTTTTCCCTTCCTGTCTTCTCCTCTCTTGCATGGTATCCTCGTGACAAGTGCTTGGAATGCTGGAGATCCAAGCAAAAATCCCTTCTCTCTGAATCGCCACTCCTTCATCTTAGAAATTGTCACTCTTCAAAACAAGACATGAAATTAATTAAATTTTACTTTCTCCTAGCATGGGGATGTGGGCGTCAATCCCTGCTGCAAAGGCTCTTTTTTTTTGGCACGATTCAAGAGCAGGGTAGTCCCCAGGAAGGTGGAAAAATGTGGATTAGAACTTCTGCAGGCAGGAGAGGAAACTGAGCCTGGATTTGCCACAGCTAGAATGAGTTGCCTTCACCACATTGCCAGTACAATATAACCCTGTTATCTCTATCCCTACTTTGTGCTAAGAACCATCTGGAAAATACTTCGTTTGTGGATGTCACTGGGTTTAAGCATGTGATAAAGGCTGAGTTGCTAAACTGTGGTAAGGCACTCAGGTACTTAAAGATCCTAGAGAATATAGGTGCAAGAAACGTAGATGATTTGAAGCATCCAGAGGCTCTTACTCCTTGGTTACCAGAATTTGTCCATATCCTTTTCTAGACTTGAGCCTTTCCCTATTCATAGTACAATAATAAGGTTCCACTACCAATCAGTCTTAATAAGTCTCATGAATTTGCTGAATTAAACTTTGCCCCCAAAGCCACTATGGTATAATAAATGCTTATGTTATAAACTGGTAATCCTAGAGTGTATGGTCTTTCTAAGAGCAAAATACTTTATTTTCAGTCTGATAATTCATCTGGAAGTGTATAAATCTAGAGGGCAATTCCATATTTCCCCAAACAAGAGATGGGCAAGGGGTATTATTTTTTGGTTCTCCAATTGAAAAAAGGTGCTGAATTACAGACCTCAGAAAGAACTTAAGCAGCAATGTAGTTGCAAATATGACAAAGAAGACACAATAACAAAGAGCAGACCAGAATGGATCCATTAGCAGCATGAATCCATTACACTTCCTTAAATATTTCTAAAAGAACTGAGAGTGGAAGCAGACCAACAGATACCAAAAATCCTGTGGAATCACTTAGCTGAGCTGGCCAGCTGCTCAGTAGTTCCCAAATCCATCTTTTCATGAAGTAGGAAGCAAATAATAGAGCACTGCAAACATTTTTTTTTAAGTGACTGTGTTCTAGTGTTGCAGAGATAAAATATGATCATTTATGCCTCAGTTTAAGGAAATCAGAAAAAGTCTACTCTGGTTTAACTCTGCTGAAGAGATACTGCATAGGGACAGATTTTAATTTTTAATGAGATATTGGACCAGACAATTAATCTCTATCTTTAATGATTAAGATGTGGATAATATTGCCTGTAAGTCATCAGTGTTGGATGAAAGTTACTATGGCAGCAAAAGGCAATGGTGTATTTCTTCCTGGTCAAATGCTTATAGGAAAATGCTTTGCTGACTTGCAATAGCACAAATAGGCCTTGCAAAAATCAAAGTTCTGATGAGTTTCAGGAGTCCCAGCACTCCAGATTCTGGAACAGAAAATTTAAAAAAAAAAAAAAAGGGAATAAAGGAATAACACTTTTGGTTTTGGAAAGAGACAAACGTTCATTAAGAGAACCTTTTGGAAAGAGACAGGTCCCCTGTCTGGGAAAAAGATTAAATACTTGTTGGGAAGCCAGAACTGCAGCAGAACATTGATAAATCCCTTCCTTTCATTTTTCTTTTCTTTTTCTTTCCTTTTCTTTTCTTTTCTTTTCTTTTCTTTTCTTTTCTTTTCTTTTCTTTTCTTTTCTTTTCTTTTNTTCCTTTCCTTTCCTTTCCTTTCCTTTCCTTTCCTTTCCTTTCCTTTCCTTTCCTTTCCTTTCCTTTCCTTTTTCATTTATTTCCAATCCAAATATATCCTTCTCTTTTCACATACTTTTTCCTCAGGAGTTGCTAAACATGCGATTTTGAGGGAAGTTGCCTGCTCTGCTCCTGCCCTTCCCCACGTTTTTACAGAGGTGCTACATGGCTTCAGAAGTGCCTCACCCTCTTCTTGGAGCAGTCCCTTAGCTCAAGCACTGCAGCGACCACCAGAAGGTGCCTGTGCCAAGCACTAAAGGCTTCTGCTAGATGCTGTGGGCAGAGCCTGAAGGAGATGCCATATTGCCCCCCAGGAGTGCTAAAATACTGCCAAGGACACAGAGGGCACAAGCACAACCCGTAACAATATTGGTCCCTTCCGCCCCATGCTACTCCTCGCCTCCCACACACACCCTGCTGTGATTTGTGCTCATGCAAAGGGACATTACACTCAGACACTTTTTTAATACCTGAATCCCTGAGCTGGACACACAGACGTGCCTGTCATTTCCTAAGCTCTGCCGTGGATGGTTATAATTGTCAGTAATTGGCATCTGCCAAGAAGCCCCTGAGACAAGGGCACCAACAGACTGCTGCCAAGGCTTATGTTTTGTACCAAATATCCCAAGGGAGCAGCTTGGCTACGTAAAACCCCAATATCTTGAATTTCTCAAGAAGTCTCCAACACACTGACTGACACCTAGGAGAAGTTATGTGCCCCAGCTAGCCAAATGTAATTATAAAGTAACTGAGAGGGTGAATAATGTATCACACATCATCCTTTGAACATATGGACTCCCAGATTCTATGTAATGAGCAATAGCCTGTGCATTGCTGGGATCTCATATAGCTTGGGGCGTAGGTTATATATTCATGTAGTGTGATGTGGCAGTCCCTCAGTTTATCTGTCCCCACAAAAACCCAGGAGCTGCTGCAGCCCTGCAGTGATGCTGCTGGATGTGAGGCTGGTCAGAAATAAAAATAAACAACCAGTTTTAGGTCTGTGCATCAAGTCCCTGAGCCCAGGGAAACAGGAATGCTAAACTCCAGCTCCATAGTGTGTTTGAAGAAAAACTAGTATAGCTTACACCTCCTCCAGTGAAACTGGCCCAGAGCATTGGCACAAGGAGTTTAATGTTTTTATTGGAATTGTCAGTCAGTTAGTAGGACCCCTGAAAAGGTTTTGATGTGGATCGAATAGAGCTCTTCCAGACAGAGCCCAGGGTCAGGGATGGCCACAGGTCAGACTGTTCCCATGGCTGGGCACTGTGAGGGGAAAGAATTGCATTACTCTCATTAATTCAGCTGGCACTCTCCACACGTGGGACCAAAGTGTGGGACCATCAGCTCGGCCCAGCCCTGGAGCTCCTCCATCCCCACCTGTGCTCACCTGCTGAGCCCCACTGCCCACGTCAGGCTGCTCCACCAGCACAACAGAGGGCATTGCCTCACCTTGCTAACATCCCAGCAGCCACAAAATGATCCCAGAACTGGGCATTTCTGGGCTCCAGCACACACAGCGCCAAGCAGCGGAATCTGGCCCAACGCCAGCTCTGCAGCCCAGAAAAGGCGCAGGGAAGCAGGGGCAGTGAGCAGCAGTGTCTTCAGCAGCTGCTGCTCTAGCAGGGGGAGCGTTTCTCTGTGGGCTGCTCGCGCCGAGGACGAGACACACACCTCTGTGTCCTGCCTGGGCACAGTGACAGCTGTGACAGCTGTCACCCACCCCTGCAGATCTCTCATGGCAAGTAGCCCTGGCTCCCACCCCTGGGATTCAGGACTAGGAAAGCCAAGGTCTGATGCCTTAGCACCAGGAGCAGGTGGGCTTTCCGACAGATACGGGGCTGGCTGTTACAAATGGTAACCTCAAATATCCATTCTGTGGGGAATTCCAACATTTTCCATTCATTGTTAGCATAAATGGCCCCCAGGTTTAAACCTCCCCATACTGCAATGTCTGTGACGAAATATAATTGACATCAGCTGAAAGGTTTTGCTTCTGTTTTGATCTGGAGAGCTTTTTAAATTTGGTAATTTAATTTTTATATATGAATAGAACATAATAATTATTTTAATTATAAACAATATCAGATATGGTAATGCAATAATTCATTAGTATTCTAATTGTTAAGTGTTACTGTAACTGATATTTGCTTTGGTAATTGGTATTTTAATTGGTAATTGGTGTTCCAAATGGCCATTGGGGTAATTCTTACTAGTGATTGGTAATTACAATGGAAATTTTTAATTGGTATTCTAATTGGTTTGGTAATTCATATTTGGTTTTCTCATTGGTAACAGAACAAAGTGGTCATTTGTAATAGATAATTGGTTTGGTAATTGATTTAGCAATTGGCATTGTAGGGAGTACAAAACAAGTGACCAAAACACACTAATTTATTAATAATGTGAAATATGTAATATTTTGAAATTAAAACTAGTTTACAAAACTGGCAATTAAATCATTTCAAACCAGAAAGCTCTTACTAAAATATTTAAATTTTAGAAAAATGCCTAATTTTAAGAATTCATTTTAATAATGGAACTTCATGAACATCAATAATATCCTTTCAGTGTTTCAATATCAGCAAATAGTTATTTTCCATTAAATAAATATTCTTCTGGAGACATTTTGGCTGGCTTAACTCTACCATTCTGTGGCATCAAGACCCAAACCTGCTACAGAGCTGGTCTGTCACCTGCCTGCTACCCCTGTAGGATAACTTAGCATGGTGAAGCATCTCTGCAGGTACACAAGCAGTTTAGTAGCCCCTTATATCACCCACAGCCCCATGGCATCAGCACAGCAGTCTCTGAAGAAAGTCCTAAGTGCTGCTGAACCAAGGGTGAGTTTACAGGGACCATGGGTGAGGGGTCTCCTCTTATTAAGGTGTCTTGGCACGTGTGGGAACACACAACAAGGGATCAGTCCCACAACTCAGCTGGTCCTGCCGAAACCCAGTCCCAACCGTACGTACTTGACACCCTGGACATGGTCCCCAAAGGAACATTTCCTCGTTATCCTGCTTTGAAACACTCACTCCTGAACTATCATCTGAGCATCACATCAGCCTGCAGATAGTGCAGAACTTTCCCCAAGATTGGTCTTCAATCAGGATATTTAACACTATATGAAGTCAGATATGATAAAAGCAGCTGGTCATCAAGCAGGTTGTTCCTCATTTCCCATATATAAGTGATGATTATTTTCTGTACTGGAGGTCTTTTGTTTGACATTCTGCAATACAGGAAATAGTGCAAGCCACTGGGTGGGAAATCATGTGACTTTAAAAAAGAAAAATAATACTTTGGAGTGCTGCTGTGCTATTATCATCCATAAAGACAGCAAGACTAAGATCTAAAGGGAAGAGTAACTAAAATTGCTCACTACAGCCTTTGATGCAAAAAAATACTTGGTTGCTTATATAACAGATGGTACAAATTTTCACAGAGAAATATCCAGAACTGCCAGCATTATTTCTGTTCTATTATGGCCTTTGGAAAACTATTGATTTTCTTTCAGATGCATTGAGTTGAGCATCCAATGCACATTCTTCCTCTCCAAAATACTTTGCCCAAAGATGTTTGAATATCTGGCTCATTAGACTGTGTGCTTCCATGATCAGCATAGAAATACAAGATAGAAAATACCCTTTCAGTCATCCAACCCAATCCTTAGCACTGTGGAATTGTTCCCTCTCCTTTTTATACTTTTGACTGTTTTGTTCAGCCCGGTTATAAATGACTCAGATAATTAATTCCCCTGGAAAACAGCTCACCACCAGTGACCACCACTATTATGAACTGGGACTGGGATTACATCCAATTACAAGGAGGAAGATTTCAATGTGGTACGTACAAAAGGAAAACAGAGGAAGCAGCCAAAGGAGAGTGATGAATTTATTACAAAAAGCCTGTGTTTTGAAGTAAAAAAACCCCAACACTTAACAAGAGAGTATAATTTTTGAGACTGTGTCTGTTTGAGACAATTAGAAGTTCATCTGGACCTTTAACTACAAACCTGAAATTCCTTAGAATTGGGTGAGCTTTTCCTATCAGCCAGAAGTCCTTCAGAGGGTAGCAGGAGTTTTGGTAAAAATTCAGTTGATAAGACTGGCATTTTGAGGGTCTGACCTTCAAACTGTAAAAATTCTGCTTGTAGTTACACTTACCTGAATTCCAAGAAAAATTTCCTTCTGTCTCCTCTATTTGAAATAATAACAAGGACAGGGAATTATTTTTAAAAGGCTACTTACAAACTGGAATATGAGGGTGCATTTCTCATATAACTTTTGAGACCACCTTCATCCTCTTTAAATTATTTTCAAGCTCTATGAGGGTTTCAGCAAAAAAATCCAAAATGCTTGTCTCCACTAACCAGTAATTCAAGGCTGATTTGTAAATTCTTACATAATGTTCATGGATTTTATAGTGTGCAATTACATTTTTCAAATGCTTCTCCTTTGTCATATTCTTTTCCTAAGTCTTTTAATTTAGCCAATCAAAACCCATTTATTTCTGATTTGAAAATTAGTTAGTGCAAATAAGACCTGGCTGACATTCACAAGTCATTTGCAAATGCTCTTATAGCTTGCAGTCCCTGCTCTTGTCTCATCTGAAACCACATTTATGCACATCTCTGTGTGATTGATTGTGTGTTGGGTATATACTTTGAGATACATCAAGAAAACACGATATATTGCTGCTGGTCAGTGTGTGTGCGCCACATTTTAATTATTATTAATATTTAAGAGTTTTGGCTATGTCTACATTGGAGCTCACAGCAGAGACTCCTTCAAAACCAATGATGAAGATACCTGAAGCTCTTCCTACGCATCAAAGACACTTGTTGAAGTAAAAAACATGAAGTAGCCCCCCTATGCACCACTGTGCCTAATAAAGTCCATGTGCACTGTTCTGGTTCCATGCTTTATTGATGTACTGTACTGCTTTTGGATCCAATGCAAAAATCAGTATGGGCAAGTCATACTACTCTCCGTTGCAGGGGTAGGCTTGCTCTTCGTTCATCTACAGACAATGCGGGAGGATTCAACCCAAAATGCCCTGTATTTTTCCTGCAGATTCTCTTGGTAGATGGAAGGGGGGGGTGGGAGGGGANTAAGTCTTATTAAAGACCCCAACATTAAAGAACTAAGTTTCTACCTTCCCCCCATCTTTCATGTTCTGAACTAACCTCTGCCCCAGCACCACCAAATGCTCCCCTTTTGTCTTTTTGCATATACTTTTGAAGCTATTTTAAGCTTGAAACTAATCTTAAAGCTGGCCTTCCTTAGCTGCCTCCTGCCAGGGACACCTTCCATGTGAGTAGCAGCGCTGGTCAATGATTGTCAATGTTACTAATTTGGTACTTCCCCCCCCCCCCCCCCCCCCCTTCCTCTCCCTAAAACCACAACCAAAAAAAACAACCATATTTACNNNAACTGCAGGAAAAATACATGGCATTTTGAGTTGAATCCTATTTTACATGTTTGATAATTTCACCACCAGATAGAAACTCACAAGATTATCTCCTGCAAAGTGCAGCAACATCATGATTCCAGGGAAGGCGGCTCAACTGCAGCACTGGCCTAAGGACCCCACCTTCAAGTGCACTTCCATTGCAGGGAACAATGCAGCACGAGGATATCACACATGTTTAAGTACAATAGCTCAGGTACTGGAATTTGATTTATTGCAGGCACAAAGCTCTACATGTACTAATTCAAGTTGCTTCTCAACTAACAGCTGTGTCCTTGCAGTAATTGCTATGACTTCTATCTGTTGTTTTCTAGAGTCTCACTACAACTTTGGTGTGTACATGCAGGTGTTTAGGTGTTAACCATAGGTGTCCAAGCCCCAGAGTAACTCAGCAGAGAGGCAGTCAGTGGAATTTGCAGAGGATTTCAATTAGCTCCAACTTACAAACCAGGTTTGATTATGGGAGGCCAGACAACCCACACACAGCACCTACAAATACTCAGCTACATTCAGGTCTCTTAATTCGGAGGTGGCCTCCACTCTCAGTGTGTGATTATGAAGAACAGCACAGTGATGAGCAAGTTTGCTGCTGTGATGACCCTAAGGGATAGATGTACACTTCAGCCTGTACTGCGAGAACAGAGCAGTCATGTCCTGTTCTGGTGCACAGCAGTGTCTCAGCACACAAAAGGTGCTCCACTCTTCCCCCTTCTTCCCCTCTCAGGTCCCCAAGATCCTTACCAACCTCACCTCTGCAAATACTCGCACAGTTTCAGGCTGTACTACAGAAATAAGTTACTCCCCTATTTCTGCCCTTAATGTTGTGTCCCTTCCCCCATCTCCCAAGATCTAAAATCTCCCCTTCCTTCCTGATGAGGTAAGGAAAGTTTTGCTTCATGCCTTTCATGTGTAAACAGCCTAGCCTCTCAATAGAAGAGATGACAGGCAAATGAGGGTACAACATCTACCAGCAAGTGGGTAGGGGTGAAAAAGGACATGAGTAACCAAAAAACAGTGATGCAGCACCTCCAATTAGACTCGTCTTTGCCAGTGAGGCTCAGGGAGGGGGGGTCAGTTATTAGTGGCTCGTTTTCTTTCTTGTCTTTCTTTCTGTGGGGTGGTGAGGCAGCTGGTGTGCTGTGACAGCTGCCTGCCATGCTGTTCATAATCGCCCCATTGATACCTTGAGCTGCCTCTGGCTGTTTGTTGTACCCACCTGTTGCCTATGGTCTGAGCTCCTAAACCCTGTATTATAGGGGTTGTTGCTTTCCAGTGCACCCTCTCCAACCCTGCCACGGGCCCCTGTGTGCTATCACAGGGTGAGTAAAAACATTTGTTTTTGGCCTTGTGGCTCTTTACTAATGTACTCTTTCACCATCTCCCACTGCACTACTGACAATGGAAAGGAAAAAAAGTAAGGAGAAAATATAAATTTATGGTGGTTTTGTGAACACTTTTTTTTAAAGTTCCTGTGTCCATATATTCCAATATAGGGCTCTGCAACATTTGCAGTCTTCATATCCGAACAGACTTTCACCTGCTTCTGAACATTGCCAACTCAGTGGACAGATTCATTACACTTGGGACAGGCAATCACACTATAAAATGTTGTGTTTCGTAAAATTAAGACTTCTCTTTTTTTTCTCCCACTCCAGCCAAGTTTTCCAGAGCATACTATCAAAAACTGTGCAATAAAAGCAGTAACTCTTTTCTGCAAGAGATGTTGCTCCAGTGGTCATCGTGCATTGCGCTCTCCAGTTTATCAAAGGCAGATGTCAAAAGGAGGGCTTTTTAATATAATATGAAGCTTCACAGTGACTTTACACACAGTTTAAACAAAACAATGAGAAAACCAATACTCAGAAAATACTGAAGACTCAACAGAAAAGCGTTAGTTTGTCTGACAGTAAAAATCTGAACCTTTCCATGGAGAGTTTACCCTTGCCAGCAGGCATGTGTTTATCAAAACATCATGTTCCTGAAAAATTTGACCTTGACTGTGGTTGTTCCTGGGGAACAAGGGCCTACAGAAAAGAAATCTAAAGTAGTAAGTAATACAGAAGCAGGGAAACTCTAGATAGCAATGGATTTGTGAAGGTCATCTGGTCCAGTCCTCACTGAAAGCAGATGTTACAGAAGGTAGCTCTGGGCTTTCCCTGGGCAACTTTGGAGTATCTACATGATCACAGCAAAGCCTGTTCCACAGCTTCACCATCTTCACTGTGGGAAAAAAAAAAAAAAAAAAAAAAGATCTGAATATTTCATGTGAATTTCCCTTGCTTTAACTTTGCCTTTTTTAACAATTTGTTAAAAAAAGACTGAAAAATCTCTATGTCATCTCTTTTGAAGCAGAGAAGGATCACCCATCGGCTAGCCTGAAAAACCTGGCAAAATTTTAGGCTGATTTCCAAAGAAAAAGAGGTTCACAAGATCACATATTCAATGTCTTTGTGTCTGTCTGTTTGCCACTGATACTTTCTGAACCCGATAGTTTGTTTCAAGCAAGTATGATGGAGTACAGCAATCTCCCATAGATTTCTAGAGGTTTGATGAAAACCATTTTGTGGGCAGATGAGAGAGACCATTGTCAGTACCCTCACTGACAAAAAGCTGCAATTTGAACTCAATTGTTATTAGGTACCTGAGGATCCACATGGCACAAAGGCATTCTGAATGTCACTGCTAAAAGAAAAGATGTGATCAGATGGCTAGCATTGTATTAGTCATCAGAGAATCCAACCACAGGCTACAGATCCATAGGGAACTAGGCTTCATTAATTCTGCTACTCATGAAATGCCTTGGGTTTTTTACCTTTACTCTTACGCTTGAGCTGAGCGGTCATAAATTCCTATGAGCAAAAAAAGCTCCTTCATATAATCTCCCTTTATATATCATCCTTCTCTTACATGAGGAAAAGAATGGCTAAGAATAGCTGGTCAGATGATTTACTATTACAATTTTCTGTGGGTATATGGGATTTCTGGATGTCACTCAGCTGCCCTTAACAATAGCAAGGACACAATTGTTTCCATAGTAATACCCATTCCAAAGGGGTGAAGGTGTGTGTGTTGGGGGGGACAGTACAAAGCAAACAGAAGGCAGAGTTACACCGACTTGCATAAAGGACAAAAATCAGGCACAACAGAATTTGATTCTGCAATCCTTGCTATAGGAATTCCTTTTTTAAGGTCATCCAGTTACGCTGAAATCAGCAGAAAACTGACTTAGCAAGCATTGCAGGAAAAACTCTTTCACAGTTTAGACAATGTGAATTGGTGAGAAAGCTTTATGTCTTTTGTCACACTCCAGTTGTGAATAACTTAACCACAAATGTACCACTGCTAATGCGAAAAGACATCACTAGTTTGTGGTGACAGCGTAGTACACCTTGCCATACTATTTCATTTCTTACTCAGTGCAATGGATAAGTGTGGTCCCACAGGACAGCCTCCTAAATAACCTAATGGGCTGAAATAGATGGTTTCTCTGTGTTGCTCTAAAAAAGAGTTAACCAACAAACAATTTCCTGACAAACAATCTAAACATGTCTTATACCTTTTCATCTAAAAATACCATCTGAACAGAGAAATTCTGCTGCTGCAGCATCTGTCAGGGCTTTTCTGCCTCATTCTAGTATTCTTGGTCACCCCAAAGGAAACAAACATTGCAGAAACAAAGAAAAGCCAGCTCTGAAGTAAACAAAGCACTTCTGACTCTTCTGTCTATGTTTTAATAGAAAATGCTTATCACGTGGTCTCCCTGCTGCACCAGGAGAAGTACTCAAGGTTTTAATAAAAATAGCTTTTATAAATGGCTGAGGCAAGGGAAGAAATTGAAGAATTTATCCATGATTCCATTTATCCAAGATGGCTCCTGGTGCTAAAAGCTCTGCTATTGACTCAGTCAGTTATATGACTCTTTGAGATGGAGCCAATACAGACCAGCAGAAGAAAAGCTCAGGCCTCAGAAAGAGGAAAAGGAATTGGATCATAGACAATAGAATAGTTTAGTCCATATCCTAGTCCTTAAATGACACTGTTGTTTTCTAATATTTTGCAATATGAACTGTGAATCCAAATAGTCAGTAGTTATGCAAAAAAACACATTTGATTTCTAAACCTCCCCAGGTTGGAGTTCAAAAGTCAGCTTTCCCTAGCCAACCGTGGAAGATACTTCCAAGAGAGAGCAATTTTAGGAACACATCATGCTGTTGATTGTCCTTGTGATAAAACATATTTTCTGTTCCTTAACTTTTAAGAGTGTTTTCTTCATAATGTGAATATATAGAATGGTTTGAATTGAAAGGGGGCTTCTAGTTCCAACCCTGCCACCACAGGGACACTTTCCACTAGACCAGGTTGTTCAAAACCCCATTCAGCCTGATCTTGAGACACTTCCAGGGATGGAGGTAATCCACAGCTTCTCTGGGCAACCTGTTCCAGTGACTCACTGCCCTCACTATGAAGAATTTCTTCCTAAAATTTAATGTAAAGCTGCCCTCTTTCAGTTGAAAGCTGTTGCTGGATCATCTTTGCTCCAGGTAACCATGTGCCACTTTAGCTGTCCTGGCACCTGAAGCACACTGGAGTAAAGAGGCAGACATTAAGAGGCAGGTAACGTCGCTGCTTTTGTGCTTTGATAGATTACTACTCCAGCAATCACGTCGTAAGCACAATCAAAACCACATGCCTTAAAAAGCAGCCTGAGGATCATTACACAGCACAGAAGCCCATTCCAGGATGGAAAATGAACCTGTTTTACACACACATTGGATTTCTGGGATGGCTACAGGGACACAAACTGCAGCAGGAACATTATTCAAACCCCTCTTCTCAACCACAAAAATTATGTGAGAAAATCTAATTCTTCTCAACAGGGCTGCAAGATGGGTGGTGCCAAAACACAATTACAGAAAGGTTTCCTTGGAAGAAACCCTGTCTCACCAGCTGTTTGTCCCATTTTATTCCTTGAGTTGATCCTGCAGTGTGAGCTGCACAGATTGATCCCAGGCTGATCTGTGTCCAGAATCCCACTGCCATTAATGTGAATTTATTTTCCAGTGGATCTAGGGGCACTGTAGGGCTGTAAAGTAAATAGTTAATGGTGTTCAGTACCCCCTTGTCCTAGCAGACACAATGCTGAATGGGTTTGAGCTTTGTGATTAGGGTTTTGTTGTTTAAACAAGCAGTTGTAAAGCACACACATGCACCCGCCCCCTGCTTTACTGAGCTCAAAGTGCCAGTGACCTCTGTGTCACACAGGTGCCACAAAATTTCACGTGAATATTCTAAAGAATCAAAACCTGCGACTGGCAGTCTTTCCATGGCCAAAGTGTTTTATTAGTAAAAACAAGAATGCAACTATACATTTTATGCTGAGCACTATATGACACTACAGTGAATAATTTGTGGTGCAGGAAGAGATAGCATTAGCAATCTTTGATCATATGAACAAATGTAGCCACAATAATTGTAATATTTGTGGAAAAGGCATAGAAAATCTGGCAGAGGCAAAAGAATTTGCCAGACTCTCTCTTGAGGACTAGACTACGATACAGCCTGAGGACTGGTACTGGAAAAAGAAAGAAGTTTGTATTTCTTTCTCTTTTGGAGTGACTGCATGTTTCTCCTGAAACACATGGGCAAGTGGGTTCTCCAGAATCACTATCCTTCCCTTTGTGGAAGACCCAGCTGGGGAGGGAGGGGGACATTTAAGGACAGCTGCACCTGTGCACTGAGCAGAGCGTCCTATGACAGGGAAGAGCTCCACCACAATCCTCTGCAACGTGTGGGGAGGGATGAGGAAGGAGGTGATGAGTGCATTTTATCCTAGCCAAGGTGTACAGTCATTACAATAGCAACTGAGCTCTCTCCCTCACCCTCCAATAATGGCCTCATTTTATTAAGTGCCGTACAAACACACACACAGGAAAAGTGCCGCCTCCACACAGCTACATCTCGAACAAACTTGAGCTAGAAAATGTGCAGTCCTCATCCAAACACATAACTGTTTCTCATTGCTGGAACTGAACATCTATGCCATACAGACTGATATATACTGTCCCTATTTTAAAAATGACATAATGGGTTGTTTTCATATCTAGCAGGAACAAGGAAAATGTGAACAAAAGTCAGGAGAGAAAACAAATCTGTATATTTCCATGAAAGAACCAATCTATTTTAGAGTCATCTTAGGCTGTGTTTTTAGTTTGGTTTTGTTTGTTTATTTGTTGGTTTCTTTTGCCATACTGATGAATTATATTGATTTGCATCACACAGAAGTTGCAGATGCAATCCTATGTCTATTTCCATCAAACACAGCATTCAGAGCACCCAGCATCACTTGGAGACTCTCCTGACTTTGATGCCTGTATACTAGAAAAGGTAGAGCATCAACAAAAAGCTTTGTCATCTTGTTTTTCTCAATTCCTTCCCTTCCCCGCACAGTTTCGTTTATTTATTTATTTTAGGAACACACTTCTTTTTATACTTTGCGATGCATATTTATAATGAAAAGATGATTTGTGTCCTCATTACTGCTCTATTGCTCAATGGTGAAAAAACAGTAACAAAGGAAAATTATTTTCAGTCAGCTCATAACGTTCTATGTAGGTGAACTGGAACTGTAAAGAGTATGATTTTGTGAAAGAAGGTGAGAAGATTTTTAAAAAAAAAACACTAATAAGGGTGTTTCTCTGCATTGAACGATCACTTAGGAACAGAGCTGGGATTTCCTTTGTGTTAGAAAAATACAGTGCAAAGGCTCAAAAGCAGCATCCTCAAGGTCAAAGAAGCCCATCCTCTCTAACACAGTATACTCACTCTCTTCCTCAACAACCTCCTTTTTCCACCTGTATCAGCATTTTGTAATTTTCAGATAGTGGAAAGAAAATAAACTCAAGTGTCTCAGCCAGCTTTTAGTTCTGAAGGAACATGCAAAAATGCCACAGAAGGCACTTGAAGCTCTACACACCATTCGTGGAGCAGCTCACAAACCTTTACCTAGAGCTGCAGCCACATATTCAAACACTGCAGAGAAAGAGACTTCAAAATCATGATCTTTAAAATGCTCATGAGATTTCTGCCATTTGCTCTGGAGACCTGCAATGAATAGTGAGTCAATACCGAGCCACACAGAGCAGAGCATGCAGGGCTGAATGGTTTAAAGCACAGAGCCAATTAGAGCTGCTGGAGTCGAAAGGTGCTGCTCCAAATGCATGCACCGTGTCATGGCTTCAGTCAGCACAGCAGCTTCTGTCCAGTGTGCCGGAGCAGAGACTTGAGCATCATAAAGAGACAAAAAGGAAAGAGGATGGGTCAGCAGACTTCAGCCCAAAGGAACATTTCTAAGGCTCCTTCCCCAGGCATCAGCAAATGTGTGACAGGCAACAGATGCCCAATCAGCCCGCCTTGGAATCTGGGAAAGGCTGTGTTTTAAAACAGAGGTTTCTCCTCGCAAGTGCTCGCCAGTCTTCTGGCTCTTCTTTTCTGTCATCTTTGTTAGCAGTTGGTGGGAGGGAACGTGACACAGCACAGTATCACTGCCATCAGAGCAAAAGAAAAAACCTTGTTAGTATCCTGCAGTGCCACCCTCAACAGAAAAGGCAAAACATCACAAAATATCAATAGAGCAGATTAAGCTCAACTGCATTATGACTGGCATGGCTACCAACACCTGCCAGCAGTAAACTAAGAATTTTTTTTAAACAGGCATTCTTAACCATCTTACATGTTTCTTTCCTTAATTCATTGAGTTCATAACCTAAATTATGTAGAACAGCAGCTAAATTGGTTCATTGTTGCTCAAGTCCAATTTAAAAGGACAAAACTAGAAGCCGAAAAGAATAATATTTGGGGAACTGGATAGCTTCAGGGGATAGTTAATGATGGGATAGAAAGACTTGAATGCCTGCATCAGTGGTTTTAATTTGGTTCAGGGCAGGAGTGACACAGTGTCATTACTGTATGAGAGCTATCCATGGGTCTTTTGTGTGAGATGAGGTGATGGTCTCGGTCTGTTCCTAGCTGGTGGACATCTGCTTTACAAAACCCAGCAGCACATCTCTCACTCTCTGCAGCTTTCAAAGTCAAAAAGCCAAGGTCAGACTTGGGGAAGGAGCAGGGCTACTGTACTACCCTAAAACAGGATGGAGTGTGCTGTGAGGACAGCCCATGACAAGGACACTGCCATGCCTCACCAGTGACACAAACAGCGACTGACCCTGGCAGCTCAACCCTTTCAGAAAAGACCAACATTTGACTAAATATGGAGTAGGATAATTAGAAAAGGCCCAGGGTAACCCACTCACTTTCATGGGTACTGTCATTCCCTGGACTGTTTATTTGCTGGATGGCAGCAAAGCTGCCCTGGACAATGAAATTTCTGATTGAGTTTTTATTGTTATTATTTGCAATGTGTTAGTGCCTGCAGGTCACAGACAGGATTACGACTTTGTTGTGATAGGTGCTTGCCAACCACTAGTAAGAGACAATTCTCGCTTCGATGACCTTATAGTTTAAACAGAAAAGTCTGAGAGTGAAGGAAGAAAGAAGGTATTATTATCCTCATTTTATAGTGGGGGAGCAACTGTGCAGAAAGACAAACAGCAGCACGTCCCGAGGGGCTGAACTCATGTTGCTCTTCTTGAACTCAGTGAAAACTGTGGGCATTCAACAGTATAGAAAAAAGGGGGCCAACATCACATAACAAGTAAGGAGCAGAATCAGGACTTGGTGGGTCCCAAACTGACCTTGCTTGTTTAACAGCTTGCAGAGAAAATGTAGAAAAGCTGAAAAATGATGTTGCTTTAAGAGTACTTGTTTGTGCTGCAGCAGCACCTGAACTTGTCGGTTCCCCAGGCTCTGTGGTTTAAGAAGAGAAGGCTACCACAGGAAATGGCCAAGGTTTAAGGTCTTGTGTTTCAATCTTCGTTCTCCTTGTCTAAATGAATTTCTGTCATGGTCCTCAAGGTGTGCAGGGGCAGAATTATTGTGCTTATAGTGAAGAGCCTCCTCAACTTTCTCCAGAGAATGTATGCCTGTGAAGTGGTGGCAGGGAATTTGTGCACCCGTGGTGCTCCTTTGCTATCACAGCAGCAAAATCCCCTAAAATGGATAGACAAAGGTGAGTCCTTGTGATAAGCAGACAGTCTTCTAAATTAAGAACCGGACATAAGAACAAATCTCTCTCATTGGAAAATGATTTAAGAAACTTCCACATAAACCTTGTGAAAATCAATTTCCCTGTGGCCAGGACACTGGATAGGTGTTACAAACTGGTGTACTGGCTTATTCCATGTGCACACTTCCAAGCGCATCATTTATGTCTTGTTTGACAGTTGGCTCTACCCATGGATGAAGAGATAAAAGTGAGCAAGACCTCTAAGTTTATATGAGGTGGCAGGAGGAAACACTCTTGACAAGAAATGATGGAGAAATCCTGAACACAGTCATGGTGCTCCAGGGTCTGAAAAACTAGGAAGCAAGTGATCTTTCTGAGACAACCAAAGCATGTAACCTGATTGTTGTACAGATTTTTCCTAAGTAAATCATCAAGGTCACTCATTAGGCACCTCTGATCAAGCTGAATAGATAAATAAAATGCTTAATGGATGAAGGACAACATTCCTCAAGTGGCAAAGTTAATTTTTCATAAAAATATACAAGTATTCAGAAAAAATACCTGATTGAGAAAGCAAGAATTTCTGATTTAGAAAGAGCAGAGGATCAGCTGGATTATCTCATATGTTACCCCCTTGCCTCTTCTTCCTGAAATAAAAACTGAAGGAAATCCCAGTTGCAATATGTCGTGGTTTAACCCCAGCCAGCAACTAAGCACCACACAGCTGCTCACTTACTCCCTGCCCCCAGAGGGATGGGGAGGAGAGTTGGGGGAAAAAAAAAGGAAAATTCATGGGTTGAGATACAGACAGTTTAATAGGACAGAAAAGGAAGGGGGGGAAAATGGATTTACAAAACAAGTGATGCATAATAATAACAGCAGTAATAATAACAATATAATTAGAATATACAAAACCAGTGATACACAATGCAATTGCTCACCACCTGCTGACTGATGCCAGTCCCTGAGCAGTAACCCCCAGGCAGCTTTCCCCCCAGTTTATAAAATGAGCATGACATCATACAATATGGAATATCCCTTTGGCCAGTTCAGGTCAGCTGTCCTCCATGTCCTCCCAGCTTCTTTTGCCCCCAGTCTACACAGAGGTGGGGTCATGTGAGAAGCTAAGTCCTTGACTTAGTGTAAACACTGCATAGAAACAACTACAACATCAGTGTGTTATCAACATGATTCTCATACTAAATCCAAAACACAGCAGTGTAACAGCTACTAGGAAGAAAATCGACTTTATCACAGCCCAGATCAGGAGAAAATAGTACCTGGGGTGGTCAATCATGCATTTTAAAAGGCAGCTGTGATGTGTTCTAGAATTCCATCATGTGGTTGAGAGGCCAGAAAAATTCAGATATTCCAGTTACACTAGGTATTTGGAGTTTAAAATTTTGCTCCAAATCAGAACAGCAGAATTCTTACCTCAAGAAAGCTGTGGATAACATTAATTTCAGGTTGATGGCAGAATTTTTACTTCGAGAAAGCTGTGGAGAACATTAATTTCAGGTTGATGGTAATAAGCAACTCAGCTTTTCAAGTTTTTGTATTATTTTGCAGTATATAATATAAAAGGAAGTATTTTGAAACCAAAACTCATTTTGAAGGAAGAAATTGAAATGTTTAGCTTGGAAATGTCACAACGAGATGTTCCTACACTGTTGGAACATCCCTCTACCACTTACTCTTTTTTAAATTACATTTTCAGTGCAACCAACACAAGCTCGCAAAGCATTGCGATTTTGACAAGGTACATTTTCCAGTGGAAAGCCATTCTTTCAAAGGTTTTCCAACCGGCTCCACTGGGAATAGGTGTCACAGGATTGCAACACCTTTCCCTTTGCAAAATTGCTAAATTGCAAGCAGGATCCTGGAAGAGGGGCTGGGGTGTGCAAAGCGTATGGGGTCACAGGATGCCCCGTGGTTAGAAAGGTTGAGAATGTGTTGCTTGAATCACCTCTGGCTACTCACACATCTTGTCTCCTGTGGACCTGCTACACTTGTAAGCTGAACTGGAAGCAGCAACTGCGCGGGACTGTAGGGGAGAAAAAGCCCTCAGTATGTGGATTCACGTTCAGCCCTGCAACTTCCTTTTCTACCATCCAAGTTTAGAAGTGATGGAAAGAAGGATTATCCTGAGATTGGAGCAATGCTCAATTCAGGATGGGAACCTTTAGCAAGCCATTAATGTGGAGGTGGGACGAACAGTAACACGTGCCCTTAAATTTCCTCTGAGGGCTGATTTTAGTCTGGCAATGTCTGCTTGATGTGACTTGCAGAGGGGATGTGTCCCTCCACAAATATGGAAGAGAAGTTTAACTTCATAGGTTCACATTGAAAGTCAAAGTACTCAACTCTTTCAAAGAATTAAAAAAAAAATCTTAGTCCTCTGAGAAGTCAGTACTTTTGAAATACACAGCTAAAGAGAAATCTGATCTGATTTAACCCAGTCTTAAATATAAGTTCTTTTTACACCCCACCATGTCCAAATGACCAAACAGACGGACTAATACCCGAAACTCAAGCTGGGCACAAATAAGTTGGCCTATTTTTTCCCCTTCCACTTTTCTCACAGGGAGTGCCATTTGAAATTATCTCTTTTCTTGTTAATTTAACGATTACCATCAGAAAGAGCCAGCGGCTGAAAAATTATAGGCAGTAATTATGATCTTGCAGACTCACTCTGGGACTCAATGCAGGGAAAACACTGTATTGTGAGAATGAGGCTGCGCTCCTCGGCAGATGCACTTTGGCGGATAGAGCCTGCAGATTTTTGTTGCCTCAGACCTTGGGGGCCCATCTTGAGAAGCCTTCAGGAGGAAGAGCCACTGTCAGATGGCAGTCATATCTTGAGTTGGATGCCCTAAAAATACAGCCACCTGAAACCTTTAACTCTCACGTGTGAAGAGCTGAGTGGCTTTTTAGCCTGCGAAACAAGGAATATGGCATATTCCTCCTTCATGGTTGGATGTACCAGTTCAGGTAGATGGACCAGTTAATGTCTTTAGACACCATGTCAAATGATAAATATTTATCATGTTCCTGTATTAATTCGTGTGAAGACAAATACATATGTATGACACTGCAGAGGCAGAAACACATGGAAAAAAGCCAGCTGGATATTACAGCATTTAAGAACTGGCTGTTGAATAAAGCTCAGCTTTCTGGTTATGCCCATTGCCTGTCCACCTTTCAAGCCATTTCACCCCTCAGAGATGAGGGAATACCCAGCACTTCTGAGAGCTGCCATGACGGCTGTCGTGTAAGCCCCGAAACACCGAACGCGGGACACAAGGGTAGTGAGAAAAAAGGAAATAAACTATGTTAAAACCCTGGTGTTCCACAGGAAATACTAGGACGGGGAAAGGACGCCCCACGAGGGCAGCCACAGCCACCCAGTTCCGCAGCCCCCCGGGTGCACCAAGTCCGCGGCCCCGGGGCCAGCGCGGAGCCGCTGCCCACCGTCCCCACGCGGTGCCGGCGGGCGGCCGGGCCGGGTCCGGTCCCCGCGGTGGGGAGGTGCCGTCCGCCCCCCCGGGCCGGGGGAGGCGCTGCCTTCCACATTGGCTGGGGGCTCGCGCACCGCCTC
>VZTX01022127.1:18625-122912 GCA_013400915.1 Pardalotus punctatus | reverse complement strand
GGCGGCAGGGCGGTGGAGCCCGGCGCGCCGCCTGATCCGGGCGAGCGAGGGCGGCGGTGGTCGCAGAGGAGGCGCTGAGGGGAGGGAAACGAAGAAGGGGAGGCAGCCGGGGGGCGAAGTCTCCCACCTCCTCCTTCCCTTCACCGGCACCGCCTCCTCGGCGCTCCCCAGTGCTGGGGTGCCCGGGTGGGGCGGTGCTCCCGCTCCCTGCCGGGGGTCGGCGCGGCCGGAGCAGGCGGGGAACGCGGCTGGTGCCGTGCGGAGGGGAAGGACGGCGCGGGGCGTGGGGGCAGAGGAGGGCGGCGGGTGCCCCCCGGTCGGGGGCCAGGGACCCGTCGTCCCCCTCAAAGTTTGTTGGCGGCGTGGGTGAGAGGGGGAGTTTCGGGGACTGACGCCGCCTTCCCCGACGGCGGAACGGGCGGAGGGGAGGTGGCTGCCTGCGGAGCATCCCTTCCCGTGATCCGCCGCCGTGTCCCGCGGCGATCGCGATCCACGCTGCGGCGGGGGCTGGGGACCGCGCGGGTCTCGCCCCTGCCCCGGGCACGGCACCACGCCGCCGCGTCGGGCGGCTGGGGCGAGTGGCAGGTAGCCCGGAGGCCACCCGGGAAAAGCCAGTGGTCCGAGGAGCACAGTTTGGCTTCGCGAGCCCGGCCGGAGGAGGGGGGACCCGGCGGCCGAGGGGAGCTCGGCAGCGGGCGGGGGTGCGGGCGGCTGGTAGCGTTATGGTTAACACGCGTCTATTCTTCTGTGCGCGGAGCCGGCAGCCTCCCGGGCTCCCACAGGACCTTATCTGACATCGGAGGTTTCTCCTCTCGTCCTCACCCACTGGTGATTTGCAGCGGGTAGCATCCAGCCCGGCTTTCCTGCGCACTTTTTCTCTCAAAACTCTGCCTTTGAGTCTGAAACCGAAATAAAAGGCTGTTCATAATTTTGTGCGCAATGGTGTTCCCTTAAAAAATGTCACTTACTCCTCCAGCATCCTCAGAAATATCCCAGCAGGGTTTGTTGGTTGGTTGATTGGTTTGTTTTTGTCTGAAATATGGAAGTCTGGGGGGGAAAGAGCTGAAAAAGAGTAAGCCTTTTAAACTTCACGCAGCGTTTGTCATGTGAAATCTTCATCTGTTGAGAAATAATTTTGAGTAACCACATGGGCTTATTTTAAATGGGCATCTTTTTGTCTCAAAGACATCGGCAAATCTCCATTGAGAACACCCCTGGATGAGGTATGTACCAAGCCTTTGGTAGGAGAGAGCTCGTTACTGTGATTGCAGTTTGATTAAGTAAAATGGTGTCAGAAGATGAAGTCCATAGTTTTCCTTCTTTTTCTAAAATTGTCCTCAGTGTTATTTTCTGTATGGCAGCAAATGATGAGATTACAGTTTCAGCACATGTTTTCTTCTTTTAGAAGATAAAGGGACATATGTAACATAGAGCCAGATAGCAAAATGTTCCTTGAGTATCTACTAGGGTTTTTTTGTTTTTGTTTTTTTTTTTAAATAGTGTAGTTTTTTTAACCTGCTAAAGGTGTAGTAATTTGGTTTTTTTCTTAGATGTATGACGTTGTTTTCATTGTTATTGTTCGCCCTTTCTTAAAGGAATATGGCATTCTCTGTTGGGGGTGGCATTGCTGTTATTGCGAAGAATGAGAGTGATACTGAATATGATGTTTAATAACAAAATGTCCAACATTGCAAAAATTATTTGGCTGTGCTTAATTCTTTTCATGTTACACCTCATATCAACCACCAGCATGGGTTTTTCTTTCTCAAGAAGAGAAAAAGAGCCCTGTGACTATAGTAGGAATATTTATTATGCAGGCAGAGTTTATTAAATCACTCATAAAAGAAATGGACGTAACATCTTTAAACAGTTCAGAAGATGAATGTGTAATTCCTGATTTGCTTGAGGTTAAAATTAGTTTTGTAGCAACCAGTAACAGCTTTGCATTATTATCTGTTGGTCTTTGGAATAAGAGGCAGAACCATTTGAATAAAACAATTTTAAAGCAGAATTTATAAAAGCAATAATTGTTTGACTGAGCCAGCAGGCATGTATTGCCAGAAGGGAAAAAAAAAAAGTTGGCTAAGTAAAGAAATCGACTTATTTGCTGAGAATTTAGCTCGTTGACCATTCTGTGTTACCTAAACTCACAGGAATGGAATCAAAATACCTATAAAACTCGAGGTGAAGGTGGAAGCAGGTTATAGTATTGCGAGGATGAGCGGTGGATGCCTTTGATCCTGGCCGTTGTTCTTACGTGAATGATGTGAGCTCAGTTGCATAAAGGACCCCGTTAAAGGCTTTCATGCTTTCTTGAAGGACTGGCAGGTCTTAGCCAATGCAAGCCTTTCTTTAACTTCCCCTATTACAAGTTTTTGATTGGGCAGCAGAAGTTTAGAAAGAAATAACTTTTTTTTCCCTTTCTTTTTGAGCCATTTTTGATTTTCAGCCTTTACTGTGGCTGTCTCAAAATGCTTGCAGACTGTCATCCCACTCAGAATTTTGGTGCTGAAAGTGCTACGCACGAGAGAGGGAGAGCTGACATGGTTTTCTTTTCTGTTGAGTAGAGGTGAGGTAGGTGAGGAGATTAAGAACCCAAACTAATATATTAATTTAGTATTGCCCAAGATTTTTATGAATACATTGCCATTCTTGGTTCTGCAGGTCTCATGCACTGTCTTCCACTCACCTAGTTTCTCTAATTCTTCATGGTTTAAAGGGAAATTACTGTAACTTCTCAAATGCAAACTTTGTGACCTCTCCAAGTCATGTAGTCACCTACCTAGGCATCCGCAGAATTAATTTTTCTCAACAGTGATTGCACTTCATTTCTTTCCAGATGTCTCTTTTGTCTTTATCTGGCAGTCTTCATGAAACAGTAAATTATTTTTTTGCTGCAATTTCCCAAATAGTTAAGCTATGTAAAATGATAAGTGTTCTACAGAGCCACTCATCGACCATTTAGGTGAGAATTTGGAGAGTTTTCTCTTCTCTAGCAGCAAATTCACAGTCTGCCAATGATTTAAAAGTCGTACTGTGGGCGACCCCAACACTGGGATTTGGCCAAGTTCAAAGCAGCTATGCAGATGGACACAGAAGACAGAAGGCAGAGGGAAATAGACCCTTTTAATCATAACAAGGCTGCTCTTGTTTTCTTATCTACAGTGGAAATGAATGCAAGTCTCTTGTACCTAAAAGCAAGCTTGCAAATGTGCCAGAGTAGACAGCAAGAGCATTTGTTATTAATGCGAAGTTAAAAATGTGACAGCCTGTCTTCTCAGTGCTGCTCTTTATGTCTCCATTTCTAGACTGACACTGTACTGCTGCCAAAAGTGCACATCCTATCCCTGTTGGTGGGATAAGGATTTCCCTCCCCAGAACTCACACCCTTTGAAAGTGTGTGGCTTTGTTAATAATCGCTGAAACCGGCTATGACGTGTCCTTTTGAAATGGCTATAGTGATGTATAAATCAATTTCTCGTTAGAACTTTTTTTTTTCCCTTTTTCTTGAAGGTGCCATTGAAGGTTGCCCATGAAAAATGATTGGGTTTGCAATATCAAGTCGGAGCACATTTTATTCTGCCATTTGTGCCTCATGCAGGGCATTACTGTGACGCACACCCCAAGCTCAGTTCTGCCTCTCTTCAGTAGGAACATCCTTTCTTGGTGAAACTGGCGACATCCAAGTTACAGACAAAATAAGTGTTTCATTACTGTGTGTGTTAGTATAATGGTCATTTCTTGTACCTTGGCTGGACTGTTGGTGAAGGTGGTGTTTTATACAATTCAGATGTTGTATTGTTTGTGGAGATTGAGGCTAGATGGCATCAAATAGTATCTCATCCTGTGTTAACTGCTTTTATGGCAATTGTATGTTCTTAAGAAAAGTGTGTTTACTCACTACAAAGTACTGAGCAGAAGCAGTTCTGTACTGTCAATTTCCTTTCAGCCCTCACTGAAATATTTTCCATCTTTCTGCATTTTAGGAAACAATTCAAAGTTTGTGTTCAGGATCTTGGGGGGCTTCCAGCTTCTTTTCCTGAGTATATGAAATATGCTCTCAGAAATCACTGTTTGTAGTCTGTTCTACCTCTGTTTTAAGGAATGCAGTGCTGAAGTCCAGACTATGCACATACCTGGAATATTAGGTGACTATAAATATATATGTATTTATATACATGCAAAATAACTTTTACAGGATCTCAGTGATAGATATACTAGTTTTAGATTCTTTCTTTTACCCAGGAAGGCTGTGTGAGGGAATTGAAGAGGATATTCAGCAGTCATCTTGCCAATACTTTTTGTATCTGCACTTGTAGCTTGTCTGTGTGTGTGTACTCTAGCACTTGAAATTTGAGTTTATGCATGACAAACAGTACTGCAGGGTTTGTGAGACTGCAGTTCTTCCTCTAGACATGTGGTTTTTTTTGTTTATGTCTATTTGTAAGTTTTTGCATAGAAGTATAAATACACGTATATAAAGTCATAACTCATCCCTCAGTGTATTTTAACTGTTTCTCCAAATCTGATATAATATTGGTTGGAGCCTCTCCACAATTTGTTGTTCTGGCTACTTGGATATCAGATTCTACTGTAATTCTTTCTCACTTCTCCTATTCCCTCCCTCTCTCCTTTCTTTAAAAAAAGAAAAGCATCTGCATATTTCAAAGACATAAACCATTGCCAAGCAATCTGGTGTAGTGGCTTAATATGCTGGCAAATAATTTCACAAGTTGTTTGTGTGTGTAAAGGCAGTATATTTGAATATCCTTATATTGTGAATGTGACCATGAAGGCAGTTATCTGAGCTTATTTAAATCTTAGGAAAGGCCGTACAGCTCCAGAAATTAAATAATGTTTTTCAGTTTTTAATTGGGAGTGCGTATTTTTGTTCTTTGCTGACGCTGGTGGCATGGGACATCACAGTTGCCAAAAGCCTTTTTATCCTAGCTTCTGAGCATTGCCAATACTTGATGGCCTAAAAAAAGTTTGCAGGGGAAGCAGACTCTTGAAGACTGAGGTAAAAGGGATGTTGCTGTGCAATGTGTTGCTGGCCTTTTGTGCACTAAATTTTTGTCATTGCTTATGAACCCCTTCTTCACTTTTGGTGTGTTTATCTGCTGTATGGGTCACTCAGTGGCTCCATTTGAGCACTCTCTTCCTTTCCACCTCTGAAGTCCATATCCTGTACATCATTTTCCTTAAGCAGTTTGATTTTTGCTAGTGTCCCTGGCCAAATTTGCTCAGCTAATCTCTCTTGAGTGTCCCCAGCCTGGTCCCAACTGTCAGTGTGTACAGCGCTGTCCTTTTCTCTGACCTTACCAAGGATGGCTTCTCAGAGCCCTTTACATCTTCCTTCATCGTTTGAATCCAGATCAGAAATGGGCTTTCAAAAGAGCCAGTCATTGCCTGCAGAGCGAGCAGTGCATCTGTTCTTTCTTTATGGTGAGATCTGAAAAATCCCACTAGCTATACCCTTCAGCTTACGGAGGTGTCTCTGAAGTTCACACAGTTCAGAAGAGAAGGGAGGTTTTCTCTCGTGAATTTTCTCCTTCACCTGATCTGCTTTCCTCCAGCCTATCACAGGGCATTTCTTCTCTTTCTCTAAAATCTGCATCCCTGCCTCACAGAGGCTTCTTCCACTTGGGTCTTCCTTTCTTACCTTTCTCCACTTTGCTCCTGTCTCACCCGGAGATGTCTTATTCCCAGTATGAGGACAATAGTAATCTTTCCTCTCCCCTACCCATGCTCACCACACCAATACCTTAACCCACATTACCTTTGCTCTCAGCGTCTCCTTGCTATCTCATGTCTTTAATTAAAACTTGTTACAGCCAGTTTGTTGCAGCAGGATGAGAATGCAGGCATACACTGTGCAGTTTATGAGAATTGTCCCTGGAGCCTGATGTTTTTGCTATCTTTCTGTCTCTAAACCTTACTCTTTTAATAAAGTTCACTAATATTTTCTGCTACAACAAATTCATGACCTTCTGTGTTTTGCTCACCATTGCATGGAAACTATTTTCTAGGAGTGGTTCTCTCTCTCTCTTATCTTCCTAATAATTGTATTTCTCCTCCAATTTGATCCTATGGACATTATGTTCTTCTGTAGACCTTTAACATTTAGCATCCAGTGGAGCCTGGCCTTTTATGTCCTGCTCTGTTGTTTCAAATGACTTCTCTCCCTTAAACTACACGTTGTGTACTGAGCTGCCATTTCTTCTGGGGGCTTCCAGGAGACTGAGTGTTCAGCCCCCATCTCTTTTGCACCTGGCTGGGCTTCTCTGTCCCCGTTTAACATTCATGTCAATTCTGCTCAGCAATAAGTGCCTGCACCTTTTGATATTAGAGAATGGCTAGAGAAGAGGCTGGAAATGCCACAATTTCTGTTGGAATATTGAAATCCAAGATGAACTCTCTTGTGAAAAAGAAAAGGTTTGAGAGTTCAAAATTAACTAGCTTGATGAGTTCTGTTCCATTTCCTTTAAAATGTAAGTACCATAGCATTGTATCAAACTTTTTGTATTACCTGTTCATTCTGCTTTAATGGGAAAGAAAAATAGAAAGTCCTTTATTGGGAAACCAGTCCCTAAACTGGAGCTAATTTTAAGCAAACCAGGTCGCAATTGCTTCACTGTTTCTTTTCATCTGAGTCTTTCATATTTCAGCAAGACGACTCATCCTCTTTCAAAATTCTATCTTTAGATGAAGTTAAGATAATATAAACTGTGAAAGATCTTAAAATCCAACAGTTTTAAGACAGCCGCCTCTCCCTTCCATCCTTTCTCTCAAAAGCTGGGCAGAGCAGGTAGCTGTGGTTTTCCGTTAATGTCCCCTTGCTGGTTTGTGACTTCAGTCCTTCATCTTGTCTACAACTGGGTAGGAAATGTGTATATAAGGGGTTGTAGTTTACAAGCTGAGGGGTTTTGGGTGACCTCAGGAGTTCCGGAGATTTTTCACAGGCAGATGGGGCAGCTTCCCCTTCTCTTCCTCCCCTGTATCTGAGTGGGATTCAGGAGGTGCCTCCTTGGTTTGCTTAATTCAGAGAATGGGCTTCAAGCTAAGCCTCTCACCAGGCATGCACCCTGCCTTCTGGAATATCATTTGGTGCCCTTATTTCCCGATGTTTAGCTCTCAATCCAACATGGAACAACTCGAGCAGTTTAGAGATGGGCAACAGAATGTAGAGGTTGCCAGCACGCTCACCTGGCTCACAGAGGGCAAAGTTTGGGTCCTTCACCTGCACCAAATGAAGCAGGACTTCAGCCTTGCTTTTGAACCTCTGTGATCTTAGACACACAGATATGCTCTGGCTGTTCGGGACATAAGGCACAGCCTCCTTTTCTCTGTACCTGCAAGTCACCTGTGCTAAAATTGGTACACACATCTCACCAAGAAAACTTTGGAGGGAGGAAATAATACTATTCCTTTTAAAAACATTGTCCATCCCTGATTAACACCCTGTTTTCCCCCTTGTTTTTTTTTTTTTGTTGTTCAGGTTGTTGGCTGCTGGATGCTGGGGGGTGTCACATAGGAGCCATTTGCCCACAAATTGGGACAGTCCGGCCCTTATCCTGCTAGTGTGCGAACGGTATGTTAATTAACATAAGTAACCATGTAGCTGTGCCTCCTTGCTAATTAAGGTTCAACTTGCCAAAAATACGATCATGTTACATAAGAACAAAATTTGGTTCATTACTTGCATGCCCTAATTTACCCCATAGCTGATGGTGCCTTGCTGTACCTATAATATAACATCCCTTAGTTGCTCCTCTCTTAGCGTCTGTGCTCCTTCCTGATCCCTCCTGCAGAGAAAATTCTGACTGAAATGAATGCAAGTTTTCCTGAATTAGGACTGACAGCATATTTGCCATTTTTAGCCTAGGAGTAGCACAGTTTTGGAGATGGAGTAGTAAACCAGTAAATAGGATAGGGGTAACATTGCCTTCGCATTCTTCTCAACATGTGTTTTTCCCTTGCTTGGTGTTACTGAGTCTGAGAGTGCCATTTCTCAGTCTGCACATTTCTTTTTCCAAGGCTTGGAAACCTTGTTCTGTCCTCGAAGCAGTATTGTTCATCACCATATGGAATAAGGTAATTATTAGCCATATAAATTTTCATTTTATAGGACAGTTCTAATTTCTAGAGGCCAACAGTTACCATGGTAGATCTCATTTCTCTCACACTTTTATAGCTGCTTGCATATGAGTATAAATTCTGTTTCTCCTGTGGTATTTTGTGGACCCAGTTTGAGAGGAGACCCAGTGTATTGGGCACTATGCAAACTTAACAGAAGATAATACCCTTCTCTCAATGACCTAGAACCTTATAATGTGTAAAAAAGGAGAGGGCATTTATATATTTTTATGCATTCAAAAATTGTTTGCATTCTTCCTACTTGTCCTTTAGCCTGTTCTTAATTAATTATGATTATTATAAAGAAATGTATAGACATGGAGATAAAAATATTTTCTACAATGGAATCTGAAAATGTTTGATTGTAGATTTCCCTTTCTTGTTTTGATTCCTTTTCTTGCCATGTCAACATTTTTGCAGTTATCAGTAGCATCATTGTATTGCTCATAATTACTTTCTCAGGAAGAGCATAAATACTCACTGTTTCTATTCAGACTATTAAAATTGCTCTATCAATCATCCAGGTTTGAAAATTGTAACAAATTCAGCTCTTTTTATAGGCAATGATAAAAACTTTCCATCTCTTCTTCTACCCCAGAATAGCAGGAGAAGATAGGTAATACCATTTTAGTGAAGTCATGTTCTTGTTCCCTAAGTGAACAACAAGAATTCCAGAGGAGGTATAATTCTCCCTGTTGTCCTGATGATGAGTTATGAGCATCTTATGTCCTATGTATTTTTTATTTTACCTGAAGTGTATTTATATTCTGATATCCAAGCATCTCTTAGGGCTATATGTAACCATACAGTGGAGAGCAGTAGTAAGACTTGCCCCCTCAACTCTTCATTGGTTCTTTCACTTTGAAGGCAAAGCCTTACCAAGGTGTGTGTTCAACCTTCAGGTGATGTTTATCACCTCATATGTTTGACCCCTGGTAAAGTAGGCAGGGAAAAAGGGCTGGAGGAAGTTGAACGCATGTGGCTGCAGACAGCTAAGCAGGGAGTTTGTCAAAGCCGCTCCATCTAGTGGCAGTCACTTCATACAGCTGGTCTGACAGTGCCCATCAATAGCTGCTGGGTGATGGGAGAAAGGTCTAAAATGGTGTTCTGCTATGACTGTTCTGGTCTGGTCTTCAAGATAAAAGATACTTGACAATTTTATCTGTTGTTTAATTCTTATCCACAATCATAGTTCAGTACTTGCTGGGAATTGCTGCATGCAATCAGGGAAATGCATCAAAAATTTTGAGCATCAGTCTCGGTGCAGACTCTCCTTCATATTTAATCAATGTTTCAGTCTTTTAAAAGCTGTCTTAAAATGAGTGAGGTAGTAGAGCTCATTTATGGGAGAGGTGAAACTGAGAGCTTTGAAAACTCAAAGAAGCTGAAGGGCGTGGATTCTGGCAGGGCAGGAGAGTTCTTGGCAGAGCAGGGAGGCTCTTCCTTACTGCCACCCTGCCCATGAGGGGAGCATTCTGCAGCACACTGCTGTCACTCCAGCCCCATGCAGAGGGGATGAATCTCCATGAGGGACACTAGTTCTCTGGGGAGGCTCTGAGAAGCCAGATGGGCTCCTGGGGTATTTCATGTGGAGATGGTCACGGCTCTTTGGCAGTGTGGCTTTGGACTCTTGGGCAGGGTGGGTTTGAGTGGTGTTGAACCCAACTGCAAAGGGCAGTGTGGCTGCATAGCATGGGGTGTCTGTTTTTGTGGGCAGTGCCCGCTCAAGTCTCCAGGTTTGGACAGAAGAGCTCAGTGCCAAAATGTGTGTGGCACTGGCACACCTGACCACACACCTGTGTGCACCTGGCCATATGAAAAGACCAAGAACAAGATGACTGCTTCTGCCATGGCCTTTTCTTTCTATGTCAAATCATGCAGCACCTGTGACCTGATGGCTGCTGTGCCAAAGGTCCAGTCTTGTTTTCACAAGACTGCTATGGAAGACCTCACTGATCTCTTCAGTGCATTTCAGTAGTGAGCTTACACTGGGATAAGCTAGTATCTAAACTAAAATAAATGAATTTCCTGTAAAGTGTAATTCCAGATCAAGCAAATGGTTGTTTTGCTGCAACTTTAATAAAAATCAACTGCAGCTTGAATAGGTGCATGCACACATACTGCTAGAAATTTCCAATTAGGATATTCCCAGCAGCAAACAAAAACAAAATTAATGTCAGCAGCATCCCCCAAAGCCTAAACTACACTACTAATGAACTCCCAAGTACTCTCAAAGAAAACTCTCTTTGCAGACACAATAAGGTAAAAATTACTGTAATAATCTCAATGTAAAAATACAGAGGAAAAAAAAATCATTGACATTCAAAGTAAGACTTAGCTCTCCTGATCCCATTAACCGTGTTGTTAGCATAGCATATGCATGCATAGTGATATTGTCACATAACTGACTGCCACCTTCAAAAGAGCACACAAGAATTTGTGTTCTTTCATTTGTATTTCAAATAACGGTAGGGGTTGCATGGCACCTAATTCTGAGGAAGTCTGTACTTGACATGACTCCTGCAGGGACCAGCTACCTCATAACAATTTGTTTGTCTGTCTAGCAAAAATGCTCAGTTGAGTACAATTTATGAAGCTTTCCTCAGACATAATGTTCTCGACATGGGGCTGTGGCTTTACTCATTAAAATGGTTGTCTTTCTTCTGTCAAAAATAGGCTTGAGTAGCAGAGGATGCCACAGCAATCTTTACATATTTATAGAAGTACTTGTTTTATTTAATATTTTTGGGTAGTTTGCAAACTAGTAACAAATTCTTAACTTCTGGTTTTAAAATGGTGTTAACAATGCCAAGTTTAAAGTTGCCAGACTTCACCTGAAGCAGATTTGTCAGTAGAGTCATCTTTGCAGCGTGTAACATCTGCAAATTCTATAGGAAGAGCTGTAAAACACCTTCTGGAAGAAAAGTACCTGCTATATTAGACGACTGCTGTTCATTTTTAATGTATGCTTCAGTGACGTTTCCCTCCCTCACTGCTCACGCCCTCAA
This sequence comes from Pardalotus punctatus, assembly GCA_013400915.1. Taxonomy (NCBI): domain Eukaryota; kingdom Metazoa; phylum Chordata; class Aves; order Passeriformes; family Pardalotidae; genus Pardalotus; species Pardalotus punctatus. The sequence continues at coordinate 111,768 of VZTX01022127.1, read as the reverse complement.
AATTAAATTCCTTAATATTGTCTGTATGTCTAATAATTATTTGCTAAGCAAACAGTGTCTGCAAAAACTGACTCAGCCAGTATATTTTGTGTGTTGAGACTATCCCGGTAAGGGTTGTTTTTAGTCATACTTTTTTGCAGCACTGGAGTTGCAGTGTCTTCTGAAGGTCTTAAGTTCATATATTCCCTTTAATAATCAATGTGCAGGCCTGCTTAATCAAAGGCAGAACTTTAAAGAGCTATGGAAAAAAGTCTTGAGTATTCAGATGCTATAAGGGCAGTATAAATGTATCATCAGCCGAGTGATCTCTGCTTTTTTTGGAAATGCTCGTGATTTCACATGTTTTTAAGTACTGGTATTGTTGTAGAGAGGCATCCTTTTCTTTCCTATAGTTTTCATGGGAAAAGAGAACTGTGCAAGTCTTCCCTTTTGGAGCTGGGGTAATCAATACTCTGATTTTGGCAGATAAACTTGTAGCTTTTCTGACCATTAATTGTCAGTTGTGTAAAGTGAACAGGTTAGGTCAGTACAAGCCTGTGTATGGCATCTAGGATTTCTTGAGTGCAACAATTTCCTCCATACTAGAAGCAACAAGAAATTTGGGTTGCTCCTGTTGCTGATTAATCATTGAGATGTCCCATAGCAGATGCAGAATATTTGTAGCACACAAGAAGAGTGATTCTGGCTCTTATTTGTATTCAGACTGCTCTCATCCGTTGAGGTGGTGGAAGGGGGCCCTAAAGCAGATGTTCAATCCGTATTCGAGGCATTTCTATGGGCAAAGTAATGTGAAGGAGTACAGCAGAACAAGAGCTGTAAGACTTGTCTTACATGTTGATGCATGCTCAGGTGCTGATGGGAGTCCTCTCCCAAGGGAACCCTGACCAAGAGTTGTTCCCTGCAACTAACACCATCCGTGAGCAAAGGCTGTACTTGACAGAGCTCAGAGACCACTGGCTACCTGGGGACCTTCTGCTGCATCCCTCCAGTTCTGGGGAGGACAGAATGTTTTTGAGGGTGTCCCCAGGGGGACAAGTTACTTTATAATGCTTCTCACAGAAGCAGTGACTCCTGGTCCCTTTTACCTGGAGTTTTGGCCACTGCTGCACCCTGATCTGTACTTGGTGCCATGTTTGTCTAGGCAAGCTTGAACTGCCCTGATTGAGGCTTCTGGTCTGTACAGAGCAGATCACTGATTCTCTCACTGACTTAACAGTGCTGGTCACCTTTCTTGAAACTGTGGACACAGCTTGGTAACAACCCACTTCCTCATATTGCTCAAGCATCCCAGTTACCTTATTTTGCTTAGCGGAAGGAAAGAAGGAAGGAATAGAGTAATCTTTGTATATGAATGTAATTAAGCTATATATTTATAGGTTAAATACCTTGCTAATAAATTTGCATTAGCAAATTCAAGATGTTAGTAGACCTCAGGTTGCTATAGCAGGATATAAAGAATATAAAGGCATACTGAGTGAACAGTGAAATTTGGAGTGCATGGCTCTGTCCCTGTTGCCTCTCTTGTCAATTTTTCAAAACCCTCAGTGCCTTTTGAAAGGAAAACAATGAAGGTGCTGACTCAGTTTAGTGCTGCTCCTGCAGTGGCACTTGGTATTATCTAAATGAAGCAAGTCCAAGGAATATTGGTCTGCAAGGTACTTTGCAATCAGAAGCCCAGAAAAGTATCTTTCTGGTGGAGCAGCTCAGAAGGTTTTGATGAGAAATGAAAATTGCTTTCCTGTGAGACAGTCAATTCCCTTTGCCTCTGTTTTTCATGTCACTTCTTAGTGTAATTCAGTTTTAATGAAATCCAGGTGATTTCTTTCTAAGTGCTCGACCCACCCTGGTTTCCCACAGTGGCAAAATCTAGACCTGCACTGAATGCTAGAGAAGGGTTCATTTTGTTTGACACAGTTCAGTGAAGTTGTTAGTGGAGTTTGTCTCCCTGTTTATGTTAATGAAGTCTGGTCTTTTCCCCATATAGGGTTTCCTCCGATGCATTTTTCCATCCCCCAAGTCTCTCTGAAACCAACAAGACTGGGGTTATGAAGTCAATTCTAGATGGCCTCGCAGATACAACTTTCCGAACAATCACAACAGATCTCCTTTACGTGGGCTCCAACGATATCCAGTACGAAGACATGAAAGGCGACATGGCATCCAAGCTGGGGTACTACCCCCAGAAGTTCCCTCTTTCTTCCTTCAGGGGTGATCCTTTCCAAGAAAAAATGACTGGAGGAGAGGATCCCCTGTTGAGCATTATTCCCTCAGAACAGGTCAACATCACAGAGTTTTACAACAAGTCCCTGTCCACTTTTAAGGATAATGAGGAGAATATACAGTGTGGGGAGAACTTTATGGATATGGAGTGCTTTATGATCCTGAACCCCAGCCAGCAGCTGGCCATTGCTGTGCTGTCGCTCACCCTGGGCACCTTCACAGTCCTTGAGAACCTCCTCGTCCTGTGTGTCATCCTCCACTCCCGAAGCCTCCGGTGTAGACCCTCCTATCATTTCATCGGCAGCCTGGCAGTGGCCGACCTCCTGGGCAGCGTGATTTTTGTCTACAGTTTTGTGGATTTCCATGTTTTCCACCGGAAGGATAGCCCCAATGTCTTCTTGTTCAAACTGGGTGGAGTTACAGCCTCCTTCACGGCCTCTGTAGGCAGCCTTTTCCTCACGGCAATAGACCGGTACATCTCTATACACAGGCCGCTAGCTTACAAAAGGATTGTTACCCGACCAAAGGCTGTCGTAGCATTTTGTGTGATGTGGACCATCGCTATTGTAATAGCTGTTCTTCCTCTGCTCGGCTGGAACTGCAAAAAGCTCAATTCCGTTTGTTCGGACATATTCCCCCTCATCGATGAGACGTACCTGATGTTCTGGATCGGGGTCACCAGTGTCCTCTTGTTGTTCATTGTCTATGCCTACATGTACATTCTATGGAAGGCTCACAGCCACGCTGTTCGCATGCTGCAGCGAGGCACGCAGAAAAGCATCATCGTTCAGTCGACGGAGGATGGTAAGGTACAGATCACTAGGCCTGATCAAACTCGTATGGACATCAGATTAGCCAAAACCTTGGTCCTTATCCTAGTCGTTTTAATCATATGCTGGGGCCCTCTCCTCGCCATCATGGTGTACGATGTCTTTGGGAAAATGAACAAGCTCATCAAGACTATCTTTGCCTTCTGTAGCATGCTCTGTTTGCTGAATTCAACAGTAAATCCCATCATCTACGCTCTGAGGAGCAAGGACTTGCGACATGCCTTCCGCAGCATGTTCCCCTCCTGCGAAGGGACTGCTCAGCCCCTGGATAACAGCATGGAGTCTGACTGCCAGCACAAACACGCCAACAACACGGGGAACGTGCATAGGGCTGCCGAGAGCTGCATTAAGAGCACAGTTAAGATTGCCAAAGTTACCATGTCTGTCTCCACGGACACAACTGCTGAAGCATTGTAAGTCAGAGACTTCTCAGCATTGTGGGAAAAGGAGTTTAAGTTTAAAAATAATAATAATAATAAATAAATCAACAACAGAGAAAACCAAACCCATGGCTTAACGTGTTTGTACCCTCCTGTAATATTTTTTGGTTTGTCGTTGTAAGCTGAGCAATGATTGTGTTAAGAGCATTACCATCAGCCAGTTCTTCAGGTTTTACAATTAGGGATTCTAGCTAAATTGTCACAAGTTTTTCTCAAAAGGCGTTCACTGAATAATAATGTTTCCTGAAAGAGCACAGAGAAAATACCAGATTAGCAATTGTTCCTTTGGGGGTGTGAAGAAGAATTGTGAAACCTTATTGAAAAATAACGCATCCTAAACCAATACCATCAAATAAGAAAAAAAGCCTTGTAATCGTGCTGTTCATTTCAATGTGAAATGTATTTCATGTCTGTAAGTAATAGGAGTTTCTGATTTTTTCCAGAAGCAGCAGTGCTGAGTTTAGAGGTTTTGTAAAACGTGTTGTGTCTTGTGAATTGTGTGCTGTTTTATTATGTGTTATTGATATTTGTCTGATTAAACAAAGTGATAAGGTAGAATTCCGTGGAAATAACGTGAAATGTGATATGTAAACCCCATTGAAAACACTTACTGTATTTGAAGAATTCCTATGAGGTATTTTGGAAATTTTACACTTCTAGTGGTCTTCTGTGGACTTAGAGGAGAGGCTTTGTGTTCTTCTACTAAAATTATTTCCCCAGTACCTTTTACTTTCACATGCATATGAGACTAACAGCAACAGAGAAATAGAGGAGGAATGTGAGAAAAGAATGCACTGGTTCAGACTTTAAAATACCACTGCGCTTATACAGAAGGATGTTTATGGTTGCACAGACTACTGCCCTGCTCTTGGGCATTGTGTGAATACGAACACTGAAAAGCAAAGGTCCCGGATATTGGCTCCTTTAATGGCCATCTGGTTTTAAGCCATGTGCTGGTGTTGGACCACTGAAGATAGCATGTGTCAGACTCAATGTGCAATGTTATCACTGTGCAGTCGATATATACTTGAAGTGTGTCACATTCCTGTATCACAGGTCTGAGCAGATTCAGAGCCTGAAATGCCAAACTCCTGTCTTCACTAAAAGAGGAGGAAATATTGTCAGACTTAGACATTTTCTTATTGTGTGAGCGTGTATATAAATAAATATCTCTGTGTGTACGTGTGTGTGTGTGTGTGTGTGTGTAAGTATACTAATCAGTGTGAGTCATGGTAGCATAGCTAAGATAGGACACTATGACCAAATGTAACTGTATTTCTTGTTGCACGCTTTGCACACAAATTCTGTTTCTAAAATTGAGTTCTTCCAATTGATTACTGATGAAAGTACCGTATTAAGAACATCTCGATCCACGCTGAGATGTGTATCCATGTGCTAGAGGAAGCAACCTCTCAGTTGCACTTGAGAGTAAAGGGAAGCAAGAGGCAGAGAGCATGGAATGAGCCCACACTGACAAATGCTGTGGCTGTTGATGGTGTTCCTGAAGACTGAGAAAGCCAGGAGTAAATGGTAGTTTGTTTTAAGGCTGTCAGTATTCAAATCTGAGCTTGCGATGAGGTGGGTCATACTGAAACCACTGATGAGGTTTGACGCTACCAGGAAGGAGTTATTGAAGGAAAATAGTGACTGTTCCATGGTGGGACAGTTTCTGCAGCCTGGGACTGTCACATGGAATATACTACCAGATGGTCTTTGAGGCTTGGATATTCTGTGATTCTGTTCTGAGTCATAAGGTCTGGGTCCTCCTCTCTGCTGCCTTGCTTTTTCAGACCGTTTCCTCACTCTTCTGGCTGATTTCTGTCAAAATAGCTGCAGACACAGCTTAGTCCTTTAGCTGCCTGACTCTTGCTGCAGCAGGGGTGACTTCCTCCATGGCACAGGGTGAGTGGAGCCAAATCCATACTGCCCTGCCGCCCATCCTTGTGCTTACAGGGGAAGAGAGAGGGAGCGGCAGTCCAGAGTCTCTGGCTCCCTCAGTGCAGGCCAGAGCAGCCAGTTGGACGAACACTCAGCCCATTTCAGCCAGGAGCTCTGTAGGGGTGCAAGTGGCTTCTAGTTTAGGCTTGGTGAAGGGTAACATGTTTTAAAGATAAGATCAGATCAGGTGAGGTGTGGAGCAACAGCTGGAAGAGACGGGGGTACTTCCCTCCTCCACCCACCTCCCCTGCAGCTTACCTGCGTGACAGGACAGGGCACCACACTCTCAAGGGGCCCAGTGCAGTCAGCCAACACCAGTGGATTGCAGAGGATGTACAAGTCCTCCTGAAAGATCTTTCTCGTGTCTAGGTCTAGTCTATGCTAAAACAGTCCTCTTAAGGAGTGGGGGAAAGCCCATTTGAAATGTAAGGAAATTTTAAGAGCCATTTTTGAAACTGTCTTCTTGTGAATTAAATGCAAACTTCACCAACTTTTGTTGTGCATTCAAGTTCTAAATTTTACGCTAAATCATGGGACAATGGGGCTGTCTTGGCACTTAACTTGGTGCTTACTGATATAATAAGAAATAGCATCCTGTGAAACATTATCATCTATCATCAGTATCTTCATCTGCATAATGAGTTTTTCTAAAGCTCTGGGAACTGCATCGGTTCACTTAGAACCATTTGTTAGAGAGCTGGCAACAATCTCCTTACATGTTGCACACTAAGTAGAACTATTCTTTCATTAGAAAAATCTGCCGCCATTCGAAAATAAGCTGTATTTAAACTTCAGCTTTAGGTATTCATAATTTGCAGTTGCCTACCTTCAGTGGTAGCATAGCCAAACGATTCCATGGTCACCCACACCCCCACCATCATCATCATCGTCCACCCACCACTGCTGGTCGCAGTTAACGTGTGTGTATCAACTCCAAGTGTCACGTATCTACCAAGAAGACCATCTATGTCATGTGCGTGCAGAGTTAGATTCTCAGCAGTCTAATTGTATATTTGTATAATATAATCTCCTCAATGCTGTGCAGTCACTACCCACATCTTGCACTGGCCTTCTTGATGAAAATCTTAGTGTGTCTATTGTGAGATAGCGCATTCTACCTGCTGTTATTGGGCTGAATGTATGTAAATAAGTGGGAAAAAAAAGTCATCTGTACAAGCAGTGGCCTAAAAAGTCTGTAATTGTAGACTAGGAAAGTTGTTGGAAGTTGCTGTGACATCTCAAATACTACCTTTGAATAAACTGTTTACAGGGTTTCTTGGGATGCTGTTTCACAGTGAAAGGAAAATCTTTCCTTGTGATAATAGGAGGTAAAGAAATTGGATTACCTGAGCTTTTTATTTCCAGTGTTTCGCAGTGGAGAACATAACTCTTTATTGTCTGTAAATCTAACATTATTACTTCCTCATAGAAGAATATTGTATCATTAGATGTTTGTTTGAGCTGGTAACATTCTTGCAACTGTTGCAATATTTTCATTAGCAACCTGTATAATAGTTTGTACACAAGTACTGTTCAGATTGTCATGAAAAGTAGCTTTGACCATTTACCTACCAGTAGCAGAATAGTATTTCTGTAAGATTTCCAGTGTATTCCTACCATACCATACTTTATTTCTATAATCTAATTAAACTGTTATTTATTCAAGGAGAAAAAGTATTCCTCTGCCTTTTTGTTTTCCAAATTTTGAGATAGCTGAGGAAGCCACATGATGATGCTGCCTCATCCTACGATCTGGTGCTCTACGTTTTGTTTATAAGTTTGTCTGTCAGATTCTGAAACAACTGCTTAAACAACTTGACAACAGGTTGTCAAGCTTTGTGGGTTTTAATTGTACGTTGATATGTTTGAAGGAGGAGGTAGATCATATATTTTATATTTGTGTATTCACTACTATGGAGACAAGAGAGAAATGACAGTTAAAACTTCATCTCCTGTTTCATTATGTAGGCAATTTCCCCTTTCCTCTGTATTAGCCAAAATGCAATAAATTTCTTTTGCCTTCCTCAGATGCATATGTTTGCTCAGAGATGTCACATTAAGACAAACCCATATACTTCAGAAAAACAAAACACAAAAGAACAGAAGAAAGGAATACAAACTAAAATAGTGCTGCTGTGACAACATAAATTAGTTATTGGGGTTTGTAGATGTAAAGATTTGAGGCAAACAAAGTGTTAGTCTAGTTTTGGCCAGTGCCAGTGGGGACAGAGTTGATGGGTGTAGGGAGTGGATGATGTAGTGGTCCAGCAGGAATTCATCGAAGCTGTGCAGGGAGAGCAGGCTCAGCCGTGCCACTGCCTATGAATCACATTAAAGTGCTCCCACTGCTGCTCATCCACATCTGAAAAAGCCCAGTAAATGCTGTAGAAAGGTCCCTGCCTATTTCAGAGGATCAGTTTTCCATGTGACTTAATCTCAGATTCATGTTACTTGGGCAATTTTCCTTCTTCACATCTGTGGTTTGAAAATATCCTTAGGGGATAAAGAGAGCATGCCATAGAATCATGGAATCATTTAGGTTGGAAAAGACCTCTATGATCATCAAGTCCAAACATGAACCTCACATTGCCAAGGCTTGGGATCATGGTTGTGTCACAATATTTTTATTTTTAAAAATTGGGTCACTGGTGAATTGAGAAAGTCTTGGCAAAGCAAAAGCAAGTAGAAATAAAAGATGAGCTCTGAATCTTTAGCTGTGTAGTACATTTCAATTAAGTCTGAATATTCCTGCTGAAAGCTGTCACTTTCAAAGCAGCCAGGAGACAATTCCCTTTGTATTTCCATGCTCACTGGAAAACATACGCTGCCACAAACCAACAGCTCCTCTTGACAGTAACATCTGGCTGTATTTTTAAGTGTGTTCCAAACAACACAAGAGGAAATAATGACAACTTTCCAAGCAACTGCTTTCCCAAATTATACCAGCTCAGGAAGCATGCAGGCAAATGTACTGTCATTGTTTCAGCCTTTCACAGTAACATCTCTTATTGTTCCTGCTTTTCTGACAGCTGTTTTAAGAAGTCACAATATCATCATGCACACACATCATCAATAAAACGTTTTAATTTTTGTTGGGTTTATTGTTTTTTGGTTTTTTTAATATTTGTGTTCAATTAAAGTCCAGCTTTGGCTTGTTAAAAAATGAAGTTGTCGTATCAGGGAACAGTTTATAATAGAAGAGAAAATATTTTTTTCCTGTGTTTAAGAAAGCATAAGGTGGGGAGTGTATCTGACAGTTTAGAATACATGTCTTCCTCCATTCTGTTTTTGTCCATTGGTCTTTTTAGGTAATCGATATAAAGAGTTTTCTTTAAATAGCAGCACGAAATGTGAAGCACATGACTGCCTTTAACAAGACTCCTTAATATGAGCAGCCATCTAATACTGATCTTTGAAATTCAGGTAGAAGAAAAAGTGATTATGAGCCCAAGGTAATCTTAATGACAAGGAATGGCATGCTCTGGTATTGCTTTCCAATAAATCATCTTTCACATTTAGAGCAGCACTCAGTTTAATGCTAAAGTGTTTTAAGGTATTGAATCCTGTCCCAATAAAGTACCTCAGAATTTTTTATTGACTTGAGCAAAAATTATCTTTTACCCCAGGTTCTTGAACTATCTGCTTGCATTTGGAAAGTGCAATTTTATATTCCAGTGTATTTGCATTTTCACTGACATTAAAACAAAGATGGGACAGAATAAATAACACCCCTATATTCATTGGGGATTTTTACCTCCAAGAAAATCTATTTTGAATTTTGGTGGGTCAATGCAGAATCGTATGGTCTGGCAGGAGTTCAATGGACTTGTCATGTGAGTGAAGCAATTTATTTATCCATCCATATGTGTGCAGATGGGGTGGAGAATATCATGAACAAAGCTTCTCTCAGTAATGCTGACAGAGTTGCTTCCTGACTGCTTGCACTGGTGCTGTTTTATGCTGCTTTCTTTCCTTCTCGCATATGTGTATGCATGGTGAAAACAGGCCACACACGTTTAAAATCTTTCCCCAAAATAAAGTAGTATCTCTACCTTTTTTTTTGTTTTTTTGTTTTTATTTTAATAATATTTATTAATATTATTGTGGGAAACAATGTAATAACCCTGTTTTCATGAAAGGGAAGCCTCTCCTACCATTTGCAGCCATACCTGCATGGATCAAGTTCTAACATTGCTATCTGAACCATTTCTTCTTTTTCCCTGTGGAACTCACTGAAAGTCCTTCCAGGGCTCAGCATAACAGGGATATCCCACTTTCCATCAAGCTGAAGAGAGAGAAAGAAAGGGAGCTGGAAACTCCTTGGTCCTTTTTTGTGCCAGGCTGCTCCTGGAGCTGCTGTGGGTGTAATGCTCTGAGGGTCTCTGGGGACTCCCCCATGGTGTCTGTGCCCTCCAGAAAGGTGGTTGCTGTGACCTGGGTGAGATCAGAAATAACATCAAGAGTGGTGAAGAATAATCTTCTCCAGCTGAAACTCTGAAAAGAAAAGATTTAAGACTTTGAAGCTTAATGAATCAGTGATGGGGACCTGCTATGTGTCATTTCTTAGTTACGGAACAAGGATTAGGGGTATCATTTTAATAGAGGAGTATGGGGAGTTATACAGGCTGTGGATCCATCCCATAAACACTCCTCCCAAACCTTTAGAAGGGTAGTAATAAATCCTGTAAGGCCTTTCATCAGCTGCCTGGGGAAAAAAATATCATTGTCTCTGCAATGCTTAACTTGCAATATAATTCAAAGTCATTTTAAAATTATGCACCTACCTTCTACCAATGCAGTCTGAGTATGAAAAATTAGTAACAGGCACGCTCAGTAAATCCAAGGTTTAAAGCTTTAGCTAGAATGTTAATATCTAAATTGAATAATACTACCAGTCATGAGAATTAGTTATCTGCCTTCTTATCTTTTCCTATTTATTAGAGAGGTTTTATTTATTCTTATTATAGCGCTCGTAAAACCCAATAGCTCTGGCAGAGGGAGAGACAATCTCTCCACATGTGGCCAATGATGCTGCTGAGCTGCCTGCTGCAGCAAGTTCAGGTCACCCAGGGAATGCGAAACACTGATCTGGACAAGGAGGTGGAGAAGATTTGCTACTTCACAGCTAGCCTAGGAGGAGGTTAAAGAAGAGCAAAATCTTCTGGGGTGCAGCCCCTTACAGCTTCGGAGATGCTGAGTGGACACTGTCGTGGGGAGAGGAAAGCTCCATGTTCAAACTTCTGCTTTACTCCCTCCTTGGCAGCTGTTGCTTGGCCCCTTGGCAGGGAGCCCAGTAAAAATGGTTGTACTCCAGGGTTAGTGGCACTTGCAAAGAGACCTGGCTGTTTCCTGCCTGTGCTCAGTGTGGATGGTGTCTTGCTTCAAAGTCTGACTTCATACCTCGGGTTGGTGTTTAAGAAAAGCTTCCACTTTCAGCTTTGGAGTTCCTCAGTCAGGATTCTGCAGCTGACCAAAATGTGCCTATGTGCATCTGATAAAAAACTGCACATCTATTGTTCTTACAGACAGATTGCAGGAAGAATAGCTTAATGGCAAAGTGTCATAAAAGACTCAGAAAAGGCCACATTATCCACCAATAAATTAGTCATTTAGCCAAAATAGTTTTCTATGCAAGTGATATATACAGGTAAACACTTTATCTCATTTTCCCCTGGGAAAGCTGAGGAAGTACTTTAGCTTAGCTAAAGGCTGAGTTGTCTCACTCAATGCCCAGGCAGGCAGTGGTTGCATCTGGTGCCTGAAAGGACCATACAGGGACCAACAGCTGACCTCCTAAACAGTAGGTAAGTTAAGAACTGTTGGGTTCTCTCATCCAAAATATTCAGCCCTGATTTGAAGTGAGTGTCCATAATTTCATTTCTTTTTAATCCCATTCAAAATAACACTGGGCCTTGCAGATGCTTTGTTTTATTGTTGCAGACATGATGAAGCTACTGGCTGTCATAAGAAAGGACAGGCGTGCATTCAAACTCAGTGCTGCTCTGTGCTCATGCTTTAGCTCTTTGCCCTTTCTTGCTGATTAAACGAGGTTTTAAAATAGTTATTTGAGTTCTAATCTTAGCTGCTGTGTCAGCTGGCCCCTGCTGAGGCTTAAATCCTTCTGCTGACCAGGAAAGTGTAGACTGCAGTCTCAAAAAGGAGTATGTCACTTGCCTTCTAGAGAGCAGTGTGGAGGTGGAAATGAATAAGAAAGTGTTTCTCCCAGAAAAATGAACAATGGCAAGGCATGAGAACATGGGCTGATGTACATTCTCTGTGGTCCCATGCCCTCTAGCAGTTTGTTCCTTCTCTCTATGCTGCCACCTCCACAGTGCCAGCGCAAGTGCCATGCCTGCCTGGTGAGTCAGATCCAGCTGAACTGATCAGCAAAAAAAAAAAAATTTAAAAATTCTGTTTTGGACATATTATGCCTGCCAAATCATGTCCAGACTGCATGACCTGGGTTTCAGAGCTGGAAACTGGAGCAGAATTTGTCACGCAGGCAACTCAACAGCTCCATCAAACCTGGTTCCTGCTGTGCCAAGTGTGTAATGGGACTTTCAGGCTCTTATTTTTCGTTATCAGAACAATCTAAAAGTGTTCTGCACTTCCAAACAGGAGCTCTGAGGGAAGCTTGAGTTTCAGAGCCCATTGGAGCACCAAAAGTGTAGGGACTGCATTTGTATCCTTCACCGGCAAAGCTCCCACCAGAGGAATGGGCAGAACATGCAAGTCGTCCCTCCAGCTCCCAGCCACATGGCTGACTGGCCACGGGCTCAGCTGGCTCTGGGCATGGCCTGGTGAATGCCTTTCCACCTTGGAACACAATGTCCCAGGGCAGGCAGGGCAAGTGTGGTGGTGCTGCAGCAGCCCTTGGGTCACAGTGACACCCCTTGGCACAAGTGGCCACCTCTTCTGGGGCAAACTCCTCTTACTGCCTGCTTCGGGGGGTCCCTCTCTGTTCTGCTGTAGCTGTTCTGTGCTGTCACTGTGGGGAATCAAAGCAGAAAGTTCCTGGGAATTGAAACAGCTTGTTTCTCATCACTGTAGAGAGACACGGAGATACTTTGCAGGAGCTGCTGGCCAATTGGTGGGGAGTTGTGGAAGCAAACTGCATTTCAGGTGCATCTGCAGCACTCAGGCATGACAACCACCACAACCTTTTCAGCAGCATGAGCACTTGGTGCCTTTTCATTTCTCAAATTCAATTGAATCCCTATCAATGACAACACAAGCACTTGGGAAATGTTCACTCTTAGAAAAAAAACAAGTAAAACTTTGATTATACAGGCCTGTATTGTTAAAAAAAAAAAAAAAAGAAACTGCCTAGTTCTGTACCAAAAAAATTTGTCTTCTCTAAAGGCTGAATTGGTAAATAAATCAGGAGGGGAAGCTGCTGTAAATTAGGAGAGCTCTACCACATTCACAAGCAGAGCAATAGAGGCCGATCACGCATGAGTCGGTCACGCTGCTGAGCTGTGGATGTGTTTACTACCCAAAAGTAATTGCAACTGTATCCTTTCAGAGGAGGGCAAAGCACCCCACATTTTCCTTGGGGTCCAAAAACTCCCGTGAGAAGCTGGTAGTCATCATCATCCCTGGCGGTCCAGACTGTACCTCTCCTCACCCACTCCTCTTGGGTACCCTTGCGCCACCCTAACCTACAGTAAGCCAGACATTGCCAATAATGTGTAAGCTTTCTGGCCAAAGAAGATTAGGCTCATAATGTTCTCCTTTGCAAGTCACTGAGTTAATGGTGTGATTTTACAAAAAGAAGAAAAAAACCAAAACAAACCAAAAAAAAACCCCAAAACCAAACAAATAGAAAAAAACCCCAAAAAACCCAATTAAAAAAAAAACCACACACACAAACAAAAACAAAGACAAAAACCCCCACACAAGCTACCAGCCTTTATCAAACAATTCCTATGAGAGGAAAAATCAGCACTGCATTATTAAAGCAGTATTTAGTCTGCAACTAAAAGGCCACACAAGCCTTTACTTCTCACTGCTAACTCAGGTCTCCTTAAGAGACTCGACTGGGATTTAAAGGGTAAGTATTGTGGAACAGTCTTGCAGATGAGAGAGCAGAACCCTTAATGCTGCCTTTTCAGGACATTACTCTTTCCATCTGTATAGAGACAATTGCTTCAGCTAACCTGCCTGGCCTGTACCCTAGGCAACCTGACATATTAAAACTGCCTAATCCATCAAACAAATGGTTTGTCCTGGCTCCATCAAAAGTAAATAAATAGCTATCCCCCCTCCCTGGAAAACAAAATATTTCAACATCAAAAAAAAGCTTCTTCCCTGCCTCATCTTTCCCTCTCCACATACCCAAAGGGAGGATCTTACAGTGTGGCCACAGGTCTGCAGAAGAGCAATATCTAAGGACTATCATTTAGCACAGACATTTCTAATATATCCTTGAGCTAGGGGGGACTTGGTCATGGAACTAGAATATCAACCCCTCCGGTGAGGCTGCAAGATTAAAAACAAACCTTGAGGCTAGTGGCTTATCATCAGCCTCAGATCAGAGTCTTGCAGAGCACTAAGCATCTCCTCTTCCTTCCCTACTGACTTCAGCAGCCTGCAAGCACAACCTTTTCCAGCACTCCTCACAGTATCTTTGTTTTGAAGATCTGAATTTATTTACTGCCTTTGATTTCCTGGCTGGGAATGCATACTTGGAGCCTGCTAATGAAGCTGAAAGAGCAGAGTCAAAGCACTTTCTCAATGCCGGCTGGCACAGGTGGAGGAACACTGGCCAGCAGCAGTCACTATCCCTGGATGCATGCTAGAAGATAATGCCATGAAGCACCGCACAGCAGGTACAGGCGCAGGGCCGGGGCTGTGGATCCCTGCACAGGCAACCCAGCCTGGCACTTTCCTTATCCTGTATTGCCATGAGCCATAAGCAGATCTAATCCCACCATATGCCAGGCATCCTAAGCCTCATTAATTCAGCATGGTTTGACAGCATCTAATTTCTTAAAGCACTTAAAATCTTTAGCAACCACCGTTAATACCTCCATTATGGAGCATAAAGGCTTATATGCACCTAAATAGGAGCTCTAAGGTGGCACCCTGGTCCTGAACTGAATAGGTGGACAAGGAGCAGCTGCCTCAGTCACCTACCCTTTGTCTTAGGCTGCAGGCAGGTCTCACTTCTTGCAGCAGCTGCACTGTGTTCAGGAGCAGGCACCATGATGGGTATCACTGGGGGGCTGGCCAGGATTTAATTGAACACAGATGGAACTGAGGCAGCCTGAGCCTGATGCAAAGTGCTTCAAGCCCTCGCCTCTCCTTGTGGTCCACAAGCAGCAAAATCAGCAGCACTTCCCAGTTTGGTTATAAAACTTCCTTAAAGCTATTTGCTGCTTGTTTGTTGAAGCAAAGCTTTCATTATCTATAAGATGCATTCAGAGACACTCACAGCAACTTATTGCTAATAAAAAAAAACATTAGGCCTGGACGGACTAGGTACAGCAGTGCAGTTGTTCAGGAGCTTCTTCTACCTTGCCTAAGAACCAGTTGGGGAATGGCCACTCAAAAGCTTCTTCTCTGGAACTACCATTATTTGCAGAGAAGTTGCCAGTTCTTGGGGGAGAAAAATGCAACAGAAGGAACCAAAAGAAGTTCTCCATGATGGATGCCTGGCAGCTCAGCCAAGGGATCATGCAGCACAGCCCTTCTTGCCAATCCCGTGATGGGCTGTGGGGCTCAGGAGGCAGGATCTGCGTCTGGATAAACATTGTGTTACTGTCCAGAGCCTCCTTGTCCTGGGAAGGACAAGACTTAATCTTCAGGCAGTGCTGGGCTGATTGAGAAAGCTCACCTCCCAGGACTGGACCCAAGTGTATGTTTATGCCTGACCATGTCTTGGTGGCACCTGGGCTACATTCTGAAAGGACTGAGGAGAAACAGCAGGGTTTCCTCCTGCAGATCATGACCAGACACACGGAAGTTATTTCTTGTGAGGGAAAATTGAAAAAGGTTCTAAAAAAAGCCATAGAAATTATTTAATGCCTTGAGAATCCATTTTTTCTATAGATACCCATCTTGTATCATTTGGGGTTTTATCAAAGAGAAGACTGAAAGATTACTCCTGTAGCGTGTGATGTACTTAGTAGCTGGAAATACCAGCTACTAGAAGTCTCTAATCAGCAGCAAAGTACATAGCAAAAACCAGTGTCTGGAAGCTGAAGCCAGACAGATTAAAATGGGAAATAAGACGTATTTTTAAGAGGGGGGTTAATTAACCACTGGAACAAATCCTCAAGGGAGGCTGTGGATTCTTATCTCTGGAGAGTTTCAAATCATGGCTGGATGCCTTTCTAGAAGATGTACTTTAGCCAAAGAAGCTATTAGGTTCAATACATGGGTAATTGTGTGAGATGTAATGGCCTGTGATATACAGGAAATAAGAACAGATGCTTTAATATTTCTTTCTGGCCTTAAACCTAAGAAGCTATTCATCTAGGTGGGAGCCCTGTGCCTATTGCTAAGAATTTGATCCAAGCTTCCAACTGCAACATTTATAAACTGGTGAAAAATGAGTGTATAAATGCACCAAAGAGAACAGAATCAGGCAATGAATGGGGAGCTAAGGATGAAGAAACACACCAATGGCATGATTTATTTCTATTTTTTAATGACTTATGCTAGAATGCAATGACACCTATAGAAACCAGGACTGTGAGGCAGTAATTTACACTGGAGAAATTCAAATGAAACAAGAAGAGATGAGACTATGTTTGGAGACTGCCAGGTTTCTGTGATAAAATTATGTTAGTAATTAATAATCTCACAGGAAAAAAAGAGAGAGAAGAGAGATCATCTGCTACCATGTGTCTATTAGCAGATAAATCCAAAGTGAAAGATATCCCCTCTGGGACTATTTGATGGATTATATTAAATTTAATGGTAATGGAAGGAATACTGTAATTGGAAGATGCTGGAGGGAAAAGATATTGTGGGAGCAAGAGAAGGAGGTGCACTGCTGGTACAGAAGGCACCATGGTATAGGAATGGGCTCAGTTCCTGCCAAACTGCACCAAAAGAGCAGAAGATGCTCCATTCCCCATAGGCAAGGACCAGAAAATGTACAGGATGATCTCAGCTAATATGGAAGCCAATCTGTAATATCCCCAAGGGATGTACATTTGGCAACTGAAGTGTGGAAAATAAATATTAGAAATGCCAGAATTTTTTGAATCTTCGAGTATATTTCAGAGGAATAAAATGACAAGTTCAATTAGGTTCCTCGAAGCAGAGGAGAGAAACTGATTAATCAGGCATGGAAGTTCCTAAGTAACCAAAACAACTGTGTGGGCTTTCTCCTCTTGACTCATGTTACAGGAGGAGGGTGTATCTATTTGAAAATGGAATATATTTCCACATGCTCTGTAAAGGAATGTCCAAACATATCTGGAGAGGAAATGGTCCCTATTATTTAGGTCTCTCCAGAGCCTCTCATATGTTGTGCAAAGCTCGGGAATATGTACAGGATTTTTAGGGTGTTTTCTTTGAAGATAAGGTGGCTTTTAAAAGAATACATGGACTCAGTGCTATCATCCCAAAAGGGCAATATAAACTTCACAAGTAAACTTGTATTGAGCACAAAGATAACTACACCAAATGGTAACCTAGATTAAAATAAGACAGCAAAACGTTTATCATATTTGAAGTCCAAATGCTTCTTGGAAAAATAGTCACGTCTGTCAGAAATGCACAATGTGTAGAGCCATAGACCTGCCAATTGTCAGTAGAATGGCAAGAGTTCCTGTCCTCGGCCAGTGAAACATCACATTATTATTGCATCTGAGCTGGCTCTTTCCCAGAGCATTGGCTACTGTCTCTACCAGCCTCGGGAAGCTGCCTTGTGCAGATGGGCTTTTGCAGAGGTGTTGTACACCTCACCGCTCACGGGGAGAGACAAACAAAAGCCAACGCATGTGACACACAGCTGAACCATGCAAATAATATCATGCAAGAGGATGCATCCTGATCATAAAGCTACAGGATGTCTGCAGAGAAATTCAATTTTCCTCTAGTGCTTCATTTGCTCACTTTGGCTGAAGGCTGAGGGAGGGGGAAGGGAGCCCCCACTATTCTCAAACCCGTCATGTTTTGAAGGGGATTTTGGGGTCGTTTTTTACATAATTTCTGGTAATTGCTGATTGAATTGGATCATGACAGTGAGTAGGAAGGTGACCAAGGTAGGGCTGTACTCTTTGGCCATGAGCACAGCAGAGCACAAAGCCACTGCCACAGCTACCACGTGCATCTTGTTTTGGGCTTTTCTCCATCTCCCAGCACCCAGCCCTCCTCTGCACCATGCTTCCGATGCTGTGACACCCGGGTGCTCCTGCCCACCGCTGGAGCATGTGGGTGTGTGGCCTCCCGGAGTCACAACATATTAATGGGTGTTTGTGTCATGAGCAACTCAGGCAGCATCACTTCTCTGTGTATCTCCTCGACAGCACCAGTCACACCAACCTGGGGATTGCAGGTTTATTTTTATGGAATATTCTGTTCATATGGACTCATAGCTGCTTCCCACAATGTCTCAGAGTAGGAAATGTTCCAAATAACATATGAACTGGGCAGAAGTGAGAGCTAATAGATGAAGCATAAAGCTCAGCATCAAAGCCTTGGAATGCTTAAGCCTGACTCTACCAGTGGATTGCTGCAAGAAGGGGGGTGAGCTTTTTAGCTAATGCCTCTCCCCCCTGCCCCCAGCAGTTATTATAAGGATGAATTATTTAATGTGTATACACAGCTTTGATGTTGTATGCACCATTTCATATGTACATAAGTGCTAAAGATTATTGGGTGGTTCTGTCATCATTAGAACACTAAACATGCATTTCTGGGCTTAATTGGGTGTGTAAAAACGGCTGTACACAGCCACATTGGAAAATGTGAGTCCTGATGTATAAATAATTGTGAGGCCATGGCAGAATGGGTCTCAACAAGGGAAAGCCCATCTGAATTTAACCTTGGCCAAAGCATGCCAAAGTGGCCCTTGTGGCCTCTAAGCTCTTAAGGCATCCAGAGAGAACTCCCAGCTCAGTCCGTTACTGGTCTGTCCAGTGTGAGTTTGAGCAGAGCAGGATGATTATTTCATGCTCAAGAAAGAAAGGAAAAAAAACATACAAAAACTTGTCCAAAAGGTTTTAAATTATAAGTTCAGATCTTGGGCTTATCAGAAGTTTTGAAGAGACTTCTGTGTACTCTAGGAGGGAAGGTTGTGGGCTGCACGTCATCCGGCTCATGTGTGAGTCAAGCCACCCTGAAGCACATTTCACAGCTTGACTTTCCACTGCGTTGCTTGAGGTGTGATATGCCACATCCAAAATTTTTGCTAGCCACTAGCCTTTAGTTGCCCTGGAAAAATGCTCCACTTGCAAAGCCAATATATTGACAATGGCAAAATCCTTTATGCAAGCCACAGAATCATAGAATGATTTGGGTTGGAATAGACCTTAAAGATCCTCTAGACCAAACCCCTGCCATGGGCTGGGACATATGTGAGCAAGAAACAGCAAGCTCTGATTTGCATTTGTGCAATTTACCGCTGTTTGGTGGCCAGCTAATCTCCACCAGTGCAAATAGCAGCTTTGCCTCTGTGCACTTGGGGACAACGCTGACAAAGCTCCATCAGTGGCTGTCACCAGTGGTATAATATGGCAAAATCCCCAAACCAAACAAGACCTTAATTTCTCATTGAGTTTTGAGTTTCCTGAAATCTAAAGTTGAAAGAGGCTTCATCCCTTGCTCAGGCAGTAAAATCCTCTAGTGAGAAAAGGTAAATAAAGGTTCACAGTGCACAGGCTTTCTGCAAATAAATGCCTGAGAATCTCACCAGCGGGATCAGTGTGGTGTAACTGCAATTGCATCTCAGCCTCATCTGTGTTTCAGGACCTTGGGAAAAGCAAGTTCAGCTTCTTCTAATGAACCTGTGTCATCACAGGAATGTTTTCAGAGTACATTTTTCATATGTTAATAGTTTCCACATTATTAAACTGGATCTAATTATGCTTGGTTTGGTAGGAGCAGCAAATCATATTCACAATCGTGTTTTCATTTAAAAAATTATTCTATACAAGATTTCATTAAGATGTTAATTGCTACCAGAATTATATGCACATAAATAATAAACAAGAATACCTACATATTATTAAAAATAATTTCCACATATACCAAGTCATTTACCTTAATTTGTTTTAGATTTTAAGTGGGAAGCAGTGTACCTAATCTGCCCAGTGCCTAGAATTAGCAAAAGATTCTGTGTTACAAAAACATGGCTTTATTTCCTTGTTTACAGAGTGTGGCTTGCCGGACCATACTAAAAGAATAGGTGATGCCCTTTTAGCATCAATAAAATGAATATGTGGACCCTGTATTTTAACCAAGCAAGAGGAACTTCTGAACCTTCAAAGAGGTCTGGATGGGGCAACCATGTCCCTTGCCAGAATCCCTCTGAATTTGCTGGTCTTTCTTGGCAGAGAATTCACTGTGAGATGGAAGTGAAGTCCCTGGCCCATGTATGACCACCAGCCCCCAGACAGCAAGGGCAGCAAGGACACAGTTGTGGTCAAAATTCTAACAGGACATCCTTCCTCACTGGGGCGTAAGCAACTCACACAGGTGAGCTCAATCACATCACATGAAAACATCTGTTCTTGTGCCTATTGGTCTCTAGATGTAATGACAAGATGGAGTTTATTTTTGGTCTCTAGAATGAGAATTCCTTGCTCTTGCAGAGCAGACTGGACACTGAGATCAAAGATGCCCTATGTAAGGTCTGCTGACATACCCTGTTGGGCAGTAGTCATCTTTGGTGACACAAAAAGAAGAATGAAAAGAAAAATACAAAAGCTCTGAAAGTATCAACAAATTCTCCTTTCTGTGCCTACCCTCTAGCACCACAGGCTGACTAAGTGTGCAGGAATGGAGAGCTTTCACTTGGGAGAAAAGTGGAAAAGAATAAGAGGAACGTAAATGCAGTGTGAAAACACACTCAGAATTATAAAAAGTTTCTTCTTCAACAGGCGGCACAATAGAAGCCTGAAAGCCTGAGCAATACAAACTAGGAAACAGAGAAAGGAAATTAAATTTTTAAGACCCTGGATATTTAGATAGTGTTATCTTCGAGACAACAAACAACAAGGAGCCAGGAAATTCCAAATTAAATCCAACACTCTCCTTATTTCCTGATTTTCTCTTGTTAAGGATAAAAAACACAACCAGGATCAAGTTAACATTATATTTCCTGCCATGTGACTCTATTGGCATAATTTTTGTTGCTAGGTATACGTGGACTGACCTACTCTGAAATTAAAAAAATATTAATTCCCTTGGCATGCAAAGAGATGTACGACAAGAATTTCAGAGCTGTAGTTCACAAGAAACTTAACAAGCCCAGCTGCTGGTCCCAAAGGTTTTTTTGTAAAGGTGAATGTCTCATGGATGGAGTTCATGGCTGATGACAGATTCTTTTGTTATTAGATGACATTTATTGATTAGTGTGAGCTGTTTGACAAGTGTTTACCCTACAAGAATTTAAATCATGGAACTCACTGGTGTTGCTGCAACACAGCTACCATTTTCTGAAATGCAGGAATTCCCATGAGTTGACTGGGAAAGGCAGGAGGAAAAGCTCATTAATTCACCCTGCACTCCTCTGCACCCACCAGCTCACCAGGGCTGTTAGCTACTTGAAGCTCTCGACATGCCCTGCTTTAGGGAGAGATCATCTGGGGTACAAGAGGATGATCTGACTGGCAGTAGGAGCTCCTGAGGGGAGGGGCTGACACCCATGGGCCCAAAGAGTGGTGCAAGGAAACCTGTGCCATCCCCAGGCTCATCCTTATCATGGAGTGAAGAGCCCAAGGAAAGATATCTGTGGCTGTGGCCTGCAAAGCCCAGCAGTAAGAGCAGCATGTGGAGGACAGCTGGGTGTGAGTTAGTGCCAGTGCAGCTTATTTGCCAGACAAAAGGGCAATCAAGTGGATTACAGACCCCCAACTTGCCATACAGCGTTTGGTACAGGATTGGCACAGGCAGGAATGTGCAGTCACAGGCTGGCACTGATCCTACCCTACTCCTCTCTCTGCAGTCAGGGTCCTTCCAGCCACAAAAGCTCAGCACAACCTTCCAGTGCCTTCCTGGCTATCAGGAAATAATTTGGACTCAGATCTTATTAACAACAAGGTTTTTCCCCCATGGGCTCTGGGGGCTCAGCAGCCTCCAGCTCAAGGGCTTTCCTCAGGTCCTTCCCCTTGCATTAATGCTGACCCTGAAACAAGCCCCTTCCTTTTCATTTTGAGTGAAGTCCATCACTGGCTGGAGGGCAAACAGCAGCCAGGAGGTGTTGCAGATCCCACAGGAGCAGTAGAATCTGCCCGGTTCCCGCTAGCTTGACCTGAGCCCTCCATCAGCACCCCTGCTGCCAGGACCCAGAGGCACCAGGTCCCAATGCACAACCCAGAGGCTCAGCTGTGGTTTTCAAAGCAAAAAGTTAGATTTTATTACTTTGAGATTATTGTTAGGGAGAAGTTTTAGTCATCACGACCCCACTTTTCACTGGTATCTATGAAAACTGACCCTAACTTCTGAGCTAATTCTGTGCTTCCAAAAACTATTTTTATGATCCTGGAATCCTCAGAACTGAAACAAAGAGGTGGCATGAGTTTGTCATTTTCCCTATACAAATTTTAACTTTAAAAACTGCCCCTTTTTACTCAAAGTCAACAGCTCTGGAAAGGAACAAGGGAGGGAGGGAGAGAGGGAAGAACAGAGGAGTTCAGGAAGGGTTGAAATGGGAAAGGGAGGAAGAAAGAAAAAGAAAGAAGGGGAAAAGGAAAAGGGAGAGGGAAAGAAACAAAAACAGAGGAAGAGAAGAAAGAATGAGAGAAGGGGAAGGAAGGAAGGAAGGAAGGAAGGAAGGAAGGAAGGAAGGAAGGAAGGAAGGAAGGAAATATACTTTGTAGCCTGCAAGTTTAGGGGAATTACACTTGTATTTACAAGTTACATTTAAGGGAAGGATTCCATACTGTGTTCTGATCCTTCAATTTTACCTCCTATTTAATATTTTTTCATTCATCTTGGAAAAGTCTAGCAACACAGTTCGCATTTCAATCAGAACTGTGAATCAGTCTGCCAGAGACAGATAGATAAGGTTCTTTCTCTCCTAAGGTCTGGTGTGTCACTTCTTGATGAACCAATCTTGCCAAAGACAAGCTGAAATTTTAAGACATCACTGAAGGGTATGGTAACTCCTTTCCAGGATTTGCAAGGAGGTTTTATTACAAGGATTTGAGGTTACAAATAAAACCCTCCAAAGTTGGTGGTATAGTGCAGCTGTAAGTGATGCCTCAACACAGCCCTGCTGTGACATGCTTTATGAAAACCATGATCAAGAAAACCTATGAAGATGAGACACTAAATATGTAATTTTAACTTTTTAAAACTTTAGATGTCTGAGCTTTCTTTTTCCACTCTGTCCCCTCTCCAGTTGAAAATGCTTGCACAAAGAGAAGGAAAAACAAAGAAAGACTGAGGGGACCACAACAATGGACAATTATTCATTTTATGTGTCCTGAAGGGAGAAAGAGAGAGAGAGGGAGAGATGGAGCTCAAACTTTGTAGAAAAAGTTGGGATTTTCCTTATTTAAAATGTTGAATATAAATTTCAGACTCTTTAGGACAAAATACAGCATGAAGAATCTGTATGAGCCCCAGGCAGAGGCAGAGGAGAACGCCCTCAGATGCATGCACTGTGAGATATTTCAGATGAGTTAGCAGGCAAGGGAGTAAGAGAGATCTCCAGCAATGAGAAGAGGTGATGACAAAGCACCCAAAAGAATTTTTGCATGCAATTTAATGGACTGTCTTTGATAAATTAAGCTCCTGTTCTGCTCAGTTTTGCAGTGACCAAAGACCCAGATCCATTTTCCCAGCTGAAGGAAAGAAAGACATAAGTCTCTCAGGAAAGCATGACATAAGTCTCTCAGGAAAGCATCTCAGCTACCAGGCTAGGGATTAACCTAAAGGATTCCTCCCTGCATCCCACTCTCCGCCCTCTCTACTCAAGTTCTACTAATGCATAGAAACATGAGAGATTCCTAGGACATGGCATGAAGGGAATTGGGCACCTTCCCTCACTGCTAAGGGGCTATGAATGATGGAACCACAGTCTGTGCTCTTATTTTATCATGCAAATGTTTAATGTAAAATGCAGACACAAGTATCCCCCTGCAAAAGGAACAGGATTCAGGGCTGTGTTCGTACTAGTACCTTTGTACATCAGGTCAACCAATCCTCAGTTCTCTGAATAGGGACAGTGCTCCTAGTGAAGACAAAATGGGTGGAGGGCATGAAGAGGGGTGAAGCAGTGAATGAAGGTGGGAGAAGCATATGGAAGAATTTGGGACACATAGGAACAACTCTTACCCCTGTGTGATTTGCCAGAGTCAAACAAGAAGTTGGTTCAGGGACAAGGAATGTAGTTTGTATCTACTGAATGATGAACTGGGTTTAATAAAGATGTGACTCTGTGAAGCATTTAGGATGAAGGCATAGCAAGCAGGTGAACACAGACATCAGTGTCATAGGGCATCTATGGTTCTTGGTTGAACAGATAATGATGAAAAATTAGAAGCTGTCAGAAGGAGTCACAAAAAATACCCAAGCATGAGACAAAAGATTTAGAGAGGACCTTTAAGAAGCTGAGTCATAAAAGAAGACCAAAAATGATTGATTGGTATGTCGGTGAAGAAAAAAATTTCCATAAAGAAAAAATATGAAGCATTAAAAAACTGCTGGCTTTAGCAGAAACAGAAACCAGTGGCTGAAAGAAGAAGGCAGAAGTTTTCACATTTTGAACAAGGATAAATTTTCGTACAGCACAGAAGGTAATAAAACTATGTAACAAATCTCCAAGGGAAGTTTTGGACTTCCAGTCTTTTAATGACCCCAGAGCAATGACCCTGCTTTTCTGGCAGGTATTGTTAAATACAGACTTCAGCTGAGTTACCAGCCTCAGCACAACAGCGATAGACAGACAGGGAAGAGTGTCTTACAGACACAAAATTGGACCAGATGGTCTATTGGGTTCTTTTGGATGTGTGCTCTGCAAACTTAAGGCCTTTAAAGCTTTCTTCAAAAATTACAAATGTCTTCCCCTCAGATTAGCAAGTGCAGCACATGGGCAGCTTGGATAAAATCAGTGCTTTAACAATGAAAACAAGAAATTCAATTATGCATGACTTGCTCCTATGCTATGCAAAGGAAATTGGCATTTTGACTTCCACTGGCTGAGAACCTGCTATGAATACCACTTGGACCAGGAAGACTGATGACATTTTCCAAGAACTACATCATTCACCTGATGAACTTTTAATGAGACAAGGAATTTTCTTTTATCTATTTATCTACAAAGATAAATGTCTTAAGGCTTTAAAACTGAAAAACATGTAAAAAAACTGTCTTTCCAGGACCTTTGACTATGAAGTACATACACACACTAGGCTGCCAGTTTATAACATTTGTCTCTCAACATGCTGCCCCATTAAATTCCTCAGTGGCCTCTCTTTTTTGTTTTTCAGTTTTTTGGATGAAGTTCTAGCCCTACCTCAGCCTATGGCAAAACTTAATGCAGGAAAAGGGAGAAAGTCTTGCAATCTCTCTTTTGCCTTTGAAATGCCTTCCTGCTAACCTTTTTGGATTTCCCAGGTTTGTCTAACCAGTGCTGCTTATCCTGACAGCTTTGGCTGATCCTCTTCTTGCTTTTGTGTGAGTGTGGTGAGGAAACAAGCCTGCACCCTACTCTGTCTTCAAGTGCACACTAGAGACAGCGGCTGGGCCAGTGCTATATAGCCCACATACACACGTTTCTTAACACTCAGACTTGCAATTCCTTTCAAATTTTCTCTGATTTCTTGAACTCCATACCCACAATTCAGGTGCTCTTCCAGGTGACACCATACTCATAACAACAAAAGCCGTGCGCATGGTTGGGCCTTTCAGCTGCAGAACAGGGCTCTGGATACTTGTGCTAAGGCAGGGAGACATTCACCCTTCAAGCTAACTGTAAATGCAGGAGCCAATAGACCCATTTTGCTGATAGTGTTTATAGATGCTTGCTAGCAACAGAGAAGAACCTCAGAAAAATTGTTCCTAATCCAGGTTCCTGATAGAAGACTATTCAAGTGGACACGGGTACCTCCAAACAAATTCTCTGTTCTGACCTCTTCTTTCTTGTCCTTTCAAAAACTGTGCTTGCTGTAGTCTTACATCTCTCTTGCTCCTTCTTTCAGTCTGTTCTTGCCAGTGACTTCCCGCCTCCATTCTTCAGATTTCTCACCCCAGTTTCTGTTTTCTTATCCATTTAGTTCTATGTTTTCCCTACAGCTTTGTTCTTCATCCCTCCCGTCCCTTGATTCTCCTGTCACAGCACCCAAGGTTGTTTCCTCATTTTCAGTATCTTCATCCTGCCTTTATTCTCTCCATCTGCATGTTCAGTGTGTTTGACTCCCTGCTTGATCTCTCTCTCTGGATCCCAGGGTGTCACAATCCCAGCCTCTTGCCCCATGTTACTCACAATTCCTGTCTGGCTTTCTATCCAGCCAGTTCTACCCCTCAGCAAGGATCCTGCTCACAGGCATCTCTCTTTTCACAGTATCTGCTCCTTCTCCCCCCTCCCATTAAGTTTCTAAGTATAGTCACTTTGTCTCACTAAGCTGAGGATGTTGCTTAATTTCTCTTTTCTTCTCAGCCTTCCTTCCATAACTACTTCTTCAGTACTCCCAGTCTCTGCTCCCTTTCCAGTTTCCACCCATCCCACCCTACTCTCATCAGCCCCTCTCAAAATACTCACCAAACCTATTTTAATATTCTTGCTCTTTCCCACTTCTCTTCCATCATTTCCAAGTCACACTGTCATTCCTCTCCTGTTCAACCTTAGTCTTACCAACATGAAAGCAGAGCTGTGTTAATGGGAGAGTAGGCTGGGACAGGGGGGAAACTGGGGAGAAGCAGAAACTAGGAATGCAAGAGATGGGATTAGAAGCCTGTTTTTTCCACTGAGTGGGTCCTCAGAAAAAAAAAAAAAAACCAAAAAAACCAAAAGAAAAAAACCATTTGACTGTTCTTTCTGTATACTCAGAAAGAAAGATTGTGTTTTGAACCCTCATTATGGAAAATTTCTGCTTTAAATACTAAAATTTGGCAGTTAAAAGTAGCAAGAATTTGGGTCATTGCAATTATCAAGGGATCTTAATTAACAATTTGCCATTATTCTTATTAGGTGTCATTCAACATAATTTTATCCCAAAATAGTCACAATTTCATCTACATGAAAACTTCATATTAATATTTAATTCTAATGTTACGACAACATATGAAACCTTCAATGAGGATCAGTACAAAGTGCCAGAAGACTTTGTAGGAACATATACTACAAAGCCATTTCTTTGGGAAAGGGCTTGGAGTCCCAAATGAAGATTTAATTGGCTCAAGTCTTCCCATTTCACCCAGCAACTTTCTGATTATAAGAACACAAGGATAGAGCACAAAAGACAATAAGGTTAAGTCTTTTTGAATAGCCAATTATCCATATATGGCCATGCTGGATTTGGGGTTTAATTGCTTCAGACATGCAAGCTTTTCCTCTAGCTGACTTTTCATGGCCCACAAACACACAATTTCCTGCTAAAGTAACAGTGTTCTGAAAATGCACCAGAAGGAATTTTCCAGTCTAAACACTCTGACCCAGTTCTAAGTCAAAGGTTTTTCTATACAGATAAGTAAAAACTTAGTAAATGATAAGTGAACAACATTGGCCTAATGTAACAAGAGTCTTATAATGAAGTAGGAACTGAATGCTCAGCTTCTGAAAAATCTATCTCCATACTTTACAGAAAAAAACTGGAAAATGCAGAGCTCTATTTCCAAAATCCATACAAAATGCTGTAATTTGACTTAACAGTTAGCTGTACATTTCTGATTCATAAAATCATAAATCAAATTCTATTCTTTTTTTCTCCCTATAATAGCTGCACAATGCTGAAATTTTGCCACTAGTCATGGAGCACTGAATCAGGTTTTCAACCAACAATCCTTTATTTTACTTTACAGAACATCAGTTAAAAAAAGTACCATATTTTTCTAGCAATCTCGCTGCTCTATGCATAATAGCAAAAAAAAAAACCAAAAAACCAAAACATAAGTACTGATTATTTTGTAAAGTGTGTTTGCCTAAGTGAAGTACCAAAAAAAGAAAAAAACTAAAATTTGTGAAATTCACCATAGAAGTTTCATTTCCAAAAAGAGCCAGTAAAGCTGTCAAAGAAAAATAAAATTTCTATAATATATACTGTTAGACTATACATAAATCGAACTGCACACACATCAAGAGTTAAATAACTATATAAATGCATCCTAAATCTCCCGAGACAGATGGTAGGTCATATATAGACAAGATATGCATTCCAAAATGATTTTTCTTTAATAGGAATAAGAATGGGAAGATGAAAGGATACTGGGTAAATGGTTAAAATACTGTTAAATTACAACAAAACCCACAAGCTCAATCTGTGATTAGACAATGCAAAGCAAATGAAACCAAGGGATGACACAGCTGTTTTGCCCCTGATTTGGGAAATCACTTTAACATATGTATGAGGATATCTTAGTTCAGGAAGGAACATAAGTGCAAGCTTAAATTTAATCATGATGAGATTTCCACCTTCAGTCTGGCCCCTGTATCCTGGGTCCAACATCTGGAGTAGTGGGAGGAGATACTAGGCATCCTCTGTACAGCAAAAACAGGTGAAAAGGTTTCCTGGCAGATGATCTGAGCTTGCTGGCTCTCCCAGGGGTGGTGTTGGAGGGCATCTGAACGAGGGTAAATAGATTTGCCCTGTGCACTCCCAAAGCACTGGGATTTCTGTACAGATCACACTTTCCAGAGCATACTGGGGAGGCTGCCTGGTCTGCATTGGCCAAAAACTCATTTGGGCTCCTGAGACCATGAAGACATTCATAGCCAATAAAGAACAAAACCTCCTTGATCTACTCTAATGTCCCCACACTCACTGGTATGAATTAGTTCATCTGGTTTTGAATTTAATTTTTTTAACTACTGTGCTAATGTACCTATTACTTTTTGCCAGATTTGCTAGCAGACCATGGAAATTTTAAATCCTCCAAATATCAGCCCAAATAAGACTGGAGCTTCTTTGCAAATGTTATTAAAATACAAAATTGTTGTATAATATTGCATATTTGCTTCATTATGGAAAAGAATATTCTACTTCCCTCTCTTTCTCCTTCAGTTATGCTACACCCTAATTACAGCACAAAAAGAGGAGTTTAAAAGTCAATTGCAGAACTGATGGCAGGGCTTCATATTCATGACACATTCAGTGTAAACATTTTCCCAAGAAGTAAGAACTGATTTTGGTATATTTTTAAGACCAGCATTCAAAATTTAGTCCCAGACTCACCACAATACACTTTCCCTGATTGGATGGGAACAAAAATTCACCTTGAATGTGTAAGCTAGTTTTGCAAACTGCAGAATTGTTATTGTCTGCTTTTTCCTTCTGTATGCATTTTCTTCTTAATGTTGCAAGACTTTTAAGTTTGTCTAGCAAATGATATAAAGTGACATAGTTAATAATAGTGGTACCAAAAATATAATTTCCTTTTTTAAAAAAAGATATTTTTATAAAATTAAGTGCACGTCATTTTTGAATATGATGTTTTATTTGCGAAAATGTAAATGATCTTTTCATTAAACAGCAAACTAAATGATGTATCTCTGAAAAATATGATAATGCTTTTTTAAGGATGTGCAGATGGTGTAGTTAGAACATCTGCAGCAGCAGAGGATCTGAAAAGAAGGGGAATTTTTTGAGAGGATGAGTTACTACCTCCAATCTATGATTTTGCAATTTTGCTGCAATGTTCTTTACTGAGAAGCATTCTGTACCCTGGAGCACACAGTATTTGGCCTCTTTTCAGAACTTCTGCTGGACTCAAGAAAATCATAAAATCTATTAAGCATTTTAATCAGTCCATAGTACATTTTTCAGCATGTCACCAGCTCAGCTTTATTTATTTGCATCAAACAATATTTATTTACACAAAGCACCTTCATAAACAAAACAGTCATGTAATGGAGGAGGACTAGAGAAGGTCAGAAGAATGGTCAGAGGTGTGGGAAGGTTTCAGGACAAGGAATCACTATGTATTCTCACAGTTTTCAGTCCAGAAAGAAAATAACCAGGGAACATGTTAGTGTTGCCTTTTAGGGAGACAGTAGTGGGGATTGACATCTCACTACCTTTTCAAGAAGGAAGGTGTGACAAATGAAGAGAGCAGGGAGTTGGTTCAACAGGGACAAAAGATGTGGCTGGGCTGTGGATCTCCATGCTGTGGGATGCTTTCTGTGACTGAAACTTACACAGGTCCAAAGGTACACTGAACAAAGCCATGGAAGAGAAATCCATTCAAAATTGCTACTGCTTAGAAACTGCATCTGGTTTAGAAAACCTGCAAATGCCTAGAAGCCAGACAATACATGTGGAAAACATGCAACTTTGTCTTGTTTTTGTGCTCTTTCTAGGCAGTCTGGCTTTGTCCACTGATTTTTTTACAGAGTCAAATGAATCCTTGGTCTCTCCCTATGGGTTTATTCTTCTGTTCACACACTTTAGTCTCCTTGATGGCAGAAATGGTTTTGTGTGCAAATGTGCAGGTAACAAATTAATTAAACTCATGAAGCAACTTCTAATGATCTTCCCTACCATTGCACATCCTTTCATGTGTTCAGAAGAAAATGAATTAGAGTGATTACGTGATAGGTTCTGTGCTTGAAGACCTTTGAGGAGATAAGGAGCTCTTATAGTTCCTGTCTAGACTATAGGCTTAGCTTCATCTAGTCTGGATTAACATTTTCACAAAATTAAGGGAAGTTAAATACATAGTTTTCAATATCCTCACTAAAACCTGGCTTTGGTTCTCCAATTCAGAGGTGCTCAGACTTCTAAACTACCTGGAGAATGATGCCCACCTTAAAATACAAGCACTTCTACCCATTTCACTCAAAGTCCAGTAGTCCAAGACAGTGAACGAACTGTAAACATTACTTCTTAAAACCAGTATTTCAAACGTATTTTAATCTTCTTTATATCATACTTCTATGTAATTTATTTATTTCTCTCTCTCTTTTTTTTTTTTTTTTTTTAATTCTGTTCATTTTGCAGGTCCTGGAAGGACTTATGCACTTCATGCTCTGTGAGTGAGAGCTCTGTCACTTCTCATATTATGGCTAATGCAAACGGTGAGAACACTGTAGCTTCTGGTGGAGACTCCATCACCTTCAAAACTTTCCTCCTGAGAAGGAGGATATTTTTTCCATGTTATACAGTGGTCATTTGTTGGCCAGCTTCATGATTGTTTTGCTCAGATTTTGATTTTGAAATAGATTTAAACAGCTCTGAAATGGAAAAAAAAAAATTAACAAAACCATACCTTTAAGTTGGTTTATATAAATTGCTCTGAGTCATTCTCTTCCCATCCATCATCTCTGTAACAGCTTTGCAAAGTACTTCTTCCCAGTCCCTAGAAGTTTAATATTTGTCTTGACACTAGAGAAAACAATAAGAAACTACAGAGAAAGTTAAATGGTTCACCCTAGGTCATGTTTGTCAACAGTAATACCATACTGTGATCAAATAAGATGTAAATCACATTGTATATTCTCCAGCTACCAGTGAAAAATCATCAAGATCACAGCAAAGATCACACCAACAGTCACAATTATTCCAGTTACCAGGCAAAAGACCAGCATGGCGTTTGTCCTGGTTCTCCTTGATAGCCCTGATTCTATTCTCCTTGCTTTTTGTTTGTTGGTTTTTTTTGGTGCTTCCAAGCAGAAGATGTACACGATCATTGTTATGTTCAAATTTTCAAATGAATTGAGCATTTAATCTGATGAACAGGACTGAAAAGGAGCAGGGCTTGGTTATTTACCATCTGA
Source organism: Pardalotus punctatus (assembly GCA_013400915.1). Taxonomy (NCBI): domain Eukaryota; kingdom Metazoa; phylum Chordata; class Aves; order Passeriformes; family Pardalotidae; genus Pardalotus; species Pardalotus punctatus. The sequence continues at coordinate 80,284 of VZTX01022127.1, read as the reverse complement.
CACTTTCCACAGCTTTCAGGCCTTTGCTGTACCAGCAAAAGTTAGAAAAATAAATTTTTGATTGCAAAGACATATCTAATCAAGGAAAATGCAAACAGAGAGATCAACACACATGGAGTAGGAAATGTCACTTTAACAGCTGTGAAACACAGAGAACTCCAGTTCCTAAAGAAAGGCAAAAGGTATCTGTTTCGTACACATTAAGAATGACAAATATAACAGTATTTTTGTTTCAAGCAATGCTTTAATGTGAGATTTCAAGACATGTGGATGTAAGATACGTGAATGATACAGAAGAATTACCGGAGGTTGAGTCAGGCTGACTTCTTTGTTTTGTGCCTAGTACCAGGTGTTCTGTCACCCAGGGCTGAAGCACCAAGGGACTACCCTGCTGCAGAAGAATTTCAACAATGGCAATTTCTGCAATAATAATGATAATAATGAAGACAAAAGAGAGCATGCTAACAAAAGACTGAATTCAAGGACTTGAGTGCAGCTTTTCAGTCCCCTGTCTCTATCAAGGTCTGCAAAGCCTTTATTTAAAGCAAATCACCACTAGGCATGGAAGGAGTTGTTTTGCATGGCCCAGAAATACTGCAGTGAGGAGCAGCTGCATGAATCTGAGAATTGAAAGCCACAGCAAGAATATCAAGGAGGAATGCATTTTATGATGCTGCAGCCTCTTCAATCATTCACCTAAGGAAATGGAGCCATTACTTAGGCTGTTTCTCTAAGACCATACTCACCAGTTAGAAGACCTACCAAACAACAGAAAGAGGGGAAAATGCTGGAGATAGCCAATCAACTTCCCCCATCTATTTTTTGACAATGAATAAAGAAATACCTGCAATCTAAAACCAGTCACCTTGTTCTGAAATTTAACTGACCTTATTTGTTCAGCACCATTCAAATGAATCAGTGATTTGTCAGGCATCTTCCCAGATCTCTCCAGCTTTGACAGTTTTACACAAGCCAACTTTCTTGGGTTAGAGACAAATTTTCTAGGTGGAAAGCGCTCTGAATAAAACGCCTCCCCCAAAGCAAAGGTTTCTGACACCCCCTCCCCCACCACAACAGAATTTCTTGGATGAAAGTGGAAAAAAAAAGTAAAAACCAAAACCAACTCTTTATTTAATAAAACACGCAGGGTGCCCTGTAAGGCACAAGGGAAGGGGAAAGGGGAAAAAAAAAAAAAACAAACAAAAAAAAAACCCCAAATTATTAAACCTGAGTAAACAGCTGAAGAGCTTTAGTGTCCTTTTCCTCAGGTGTAGCTTCCCCCACTCCGGGGATCCCCGGAGAGCCGGGTGGAGTTGCTCTGGTGGCTCCCTGGAGGATTCTTGTCTACTGTCCTCTGGGGGCTTCTTGGTTTCTCAGGCGAGAAAGAGAAAACAGTCCAGAATAACAAAAATCCAAAACGGGGACAAAAAAAAGAGAGAAAAAAAACAAATCCCAGGAAGAAAACCTAGCAGCAACCACTGCAGTGGCAGCATCCAGAGCCAGCAATGTCCCTTCCTCCCCCTCGTTCCTGGGGCAGAGTTTCAAAACAACCCGCGCCCGGCAGTTTCTCTCGGCTGCTGGATGCAATTAAAGCTACAGGACCACATTTCTAAGCATATACGCAAACAATAGGGGATACAGGTTTATCATAACATCACCCCAAGACACCAACCCTAATTTCTCTTTCATTTTCCCTTATATAGATTCTAAAATTATAAAGTACTATTTTGCTGCTGACTGGTATGCAAAACTCGTGTTCACCCTGGTAGGAATTCTGTTTAGCAGAACGACTACTGGAAAACAATTTCTATGTCTATTTATGCTTCATTTCTACTTCTATATAAGGTTCTGTGTTACTTTGATCACTATAGTATCTAAGCAAATCTTCCATCACATCATTTGAGTTTCATTCTCCTCCAGCACAGAATTTTCATTCAGATATTCTTAACCACAGTTCATCTATAGGATTCTCCTGATTTTTCTGCAAGATACAGGACAGGTAAGAATGGTGAACTGGCTGAGAATAACATACATAGTAAGTCGGAATATTGGGGCTTTCATACAATGTAGACCTACCTGCTTTTAGACTAATTCACTTCATTGTCTGGACTGTGATTTTTTAGAATTACATGCAGTTGTGGGGAATGGACATTAATGAAAATTATCTCTGATTTTTGCAATTTTATTAATGTAATTTATTGTCCCCTTGGCAAGATGTGTGTTTGGAACTCTAAGAACACTTCTATTTACAGGCTGTAACAGGAGCCTGATGAAGAAAAAAGCAAGTTTTGTGTTGTTCACAGCTAACCTACTCAAGTATTCTTTCTACACAAGAAAATCTTCCAATAATCAAGAACCAGCACTGCCCGAGAGTCAGACCAATAATACAAAAAGATGCCTTCCAAGCAAACACACGTGTTTGAAGCAGGAAGCAGAAAAAAGCAGCTTCCCAGTTAGCTGGTTCACAATCAGCAAAGATACATTCACATCAGGTGCATTTTTAAGCCCCTGACTGCACTTCTAAAGTCCAGGCAACACTCCCATTAGCCAGTGAGAATTTTGCCACAGCCAGAATATGCCTTTCAAACACCTTCAGCCTACAGGTAAGGTTACAAAGATGTATTTAAATCAACTTTAGCAAAACTATATTTAGCTTAGTAAAAGCAGAAAGAACAAGTCTTTTTTTGAAATGTGCACAGTCTAGTTCAATGACTTTCAACTTGCAGTGTACTGCCCACTACAGATCTGTGCACTACTTCACTGTAAGGAATGATGAAAAAACCACTGTTCTATATTTTATTGAAAAAAAAGATTATTATGTCTGTTTATCCAAAGGTCCCCAAGGATCACAGGTGAAGGAAACATAGAAGTTTTTCATGCATAGATTTAAAATTGACCCATACAAAATTTCAACACATGGAAAATCCACACAAATTCCTGTGATGTTTTAGCTGACCTTTTGTAATATCTCTTCCCTATCTCCTTCCCACCTCCCATGCATTAAAACACCTGAAGCACAAGATGTCACACTGTGTATTTCCAAGTGTTGGCTTTGGGGCCAGGTTTGCAGATGGTGTTGCTGAATCTGGCCACAGCTGCTCAGATGGCAAAACGTCAAAGCACCGGTAAGAGGGGGAAGGATGAGACAAAAGCAAACACATTCCCCTTTATCAGCTGCATTGATGATTTTTAGCTCTGTTGAAGATTTAAGGGGTCTCTCTCTAGGAAAGTGCTGGAAAGAAAGGCTGGCCACCGAGCAAACACATTTCCACTTCCTGCCCCACCCTGTAGCTCTGGCATGAAGAAGTGTATCTCTGTGGAATAGCGAAAGAAGTGATCTAGATTATGAGAAAGACAAAATATACAAACTTAAGCTTATTGAGTGAGGCAGAGATGTTCAGAATCACTTCAATGTGATTTTTTTTTTAAAAAAATTAGGAGGTAATAGAGAGCACCCACTCTTTTCCTGACTAAAACTGATTTGTTCATTTGGCTGGTTGAAAGACATCTCCCAAAATCTTTATGAGCCCCCTTCCTCACAGATAGTGTTGTACCAGTTGCAGGACCCAGGCAGAGAAGCTGCAGGGCTGCTCCTGTGAAGAGGGGCAGGGGCTGCCCAGGTTGGACACAGATGGGTCAAACCAGCTGCGACTGATGCAGCCAGGGTCAGCCCTCCACTCTGGCCCAGTTTGTGCTGACTAGAGATATCTGATCAGCCAGCTTTGGATGCTGGAAGAAATACATTTCAGACCTTTAGATTACCTGAAAGGGGAGATTTTTGTCCTTTTTCCTGATACTGATTTTGTGATACTGCCTTTCTTTACATTTCAGCTTGTAGACCAGGTAGACAAACGGCAAAGGAAAATATGGTCTCTCAACAGAAAGACTTTCTGAAAGATTACTTTGTTTGATAGGTATGATAAACTTGTCTCAAATTCCACAATCCCGATTTCAAAAAGTCTTTTCATGAGGAGCTGGGAAAGGCAGCATTGTACCATAGACAAAAATGCTACCCCTTTCTGAACAACACAGCAAGCCATACTCCCAGAGAACAGAACAGTTCCACAAAATACAAGGGAGCAGCTATAAAGATCTACATCCAAACACAAGAAGTCTTGTTGTATTCACTGAAGTTGTCAGAAGGATCTTCCTGATTTCCTCCTGTCTCTATTGGAAAAGTAAATACAATCTTCTGATCTGGCTTGACTTCTGACCATCCACAGAGAGAAAAACGAGAAGTCTTTCAGCTGATAACTTCATCAATGTACCTAATTAAGAGTTAATAATTTTTTAAGTCTAAACAATGTCACTACTGAGGAAACAAAGCCCAGAAACTCCTTCGGGCATCTCTGTACAAAGCCAAAGGATACTGATCTTCCCTTAAGCAGGACAATCCATGCTTTCTAATCTACTTGATATACCTTAGAGCTTGTCTTCCTCATATTCCTGTATAGTCATAAATATCTTCTGAGTCAATAAATCTCAGTCCTTGTAAAAATTTCTCAATGGGTCTGTTGGGTGGTTTCATCTGACCACTTTTCACTAAGTCTACTCAGTCACAGTTTAAACACAAACGAGTGAGTTGTCCTATTGATAAGTCACTGACTCAAGTCAAAGGAAAAATTTTCATGCTTAAACCTAAAGCAGATTAAGTGCTCTGCTTTTTCAGGTCTCAAAAAGGGAAGCTTCTGCTATACAAAATGCATGTAGAGGCTGAATAGTGGGAGAAGCAGGAGGGAAGGAGGGGGGAAGCTCTGGGTGGTTTGTGACTGCCATATGGATTTTGAAAATGAATGAACAAATTTTATGTTACTGTACAATGGCAAAAAAGGGCCTCCACAGAGATATAAGAAATAATGTGTCCTACAGAAGAGATAGGAAATAAGGTAGGATTCCCAGGAGGCCAGTCTTAGCTAGGTAAACAACATTGAAGGAAGGAACATGGGGAAGGATATTTCGAAGGATTTCTTTCTTTCTACTCTGCCATAATTTTGAATAAGACTTAAATTTACATTGTTAAGGGAAAAAAACTATTTTTGATGAACAAGGCATTTTTCATGCTTTCTCTGATTAGGGAAGATTTCTGCATGGCTGTTCTCCTGTTTTGAGAAAATCAGCACACTGCTACCTTCATCATGAAGTTGGCAAAATCCCATTAGTGTACGAGCTGAGAACAATACTGGGGAACTGTTTTATGATATATCCTTTTTAGTGTTAAACTTCCATATATCTATTGAGCATTAGAAAATTCCAGATGGCCACTAAGAGAAAAACTCAAAAGTTGGTTTTCCTGCTTCTGTATTGAAGTGTAAAAGAGACAACAGCAGAACCTGTGCTGCTGGTGCCACCAGATTTAGTGAGGCAAAAAGAAATCTCTGTTAACCAGCACTGGTGCAGTAAAAAATAAGCAGGTAATAGAAAACCCTTTTTATTTTAGCCTGAATTTTTACAAAGAATATAGAAAAAACTCATTCCTACCACAAGGAACCTCATCATTTCTGTTCTGTCACTTTCTCTTATATGTCTCTTTTACTGGGCTGTATTTCATGACTGTCATTATCACAGCACACAAGCTCCAGCCTATATAGTACCAGTGACAAGCAGTCTTATGAAGATTGAGTACTACATAAAATACACAAGGCCATATCAGTACAACACTGCAAGCGTCTCTGTGAGCTTACCAGCTGATGTGTAGACTGTGTATTTTACAGAGGCAACAATATTTCCATTTTCTTGAGTTTCACACTGGAAAGTGACTGAATGGGTATCACTTCAAAATTCCAANGGGGGGAAAGGAGTTTTTTTAAATAGATCTGCAAAGACAAGTTGTGTTGTGTCAGATGCGCAAAAATATGTTTATTCTACTCCAACAACTTCCAGCTGGTTGTGACCTTTTGGCCCCTGGGAAAATTTCTCCCATCTCTCCAGCTCCTACTTGAACAATTAGGAAGGGCAATATGGTTGTGACTTGCTGCACATATGTTCATCGGGCACTATGCCTCATTCTTCTGAAATAACGCTAAACATTACTCTCTAAAATTATTGTTTCCCTCACATAAGCAGGAAATTGAAGCTGCATAATGAAGCAAAGTCATGTGAATCTTTGTATTACCAACTCACCAGTGAGAAATGAGGGCTCAATTGCATTATGACAGCAAAGGATGTAATCTGCCCGGAAGTCTGCACAATTAATAACGAGAATGTGGTAAATACATTCAGTATCAAATTTTTCTGCACAAAGTGTAGTTCAATTACTGACCTTGTTTGGAATTAACATCTTCCAAACATATTTAAATCAATATGCAGGAGGTAAATGAGGTACAAAGGCTCTCAGAAAATGGTATTTCCCCTATATGAGAAACTTGAATAGGTATATCATCAACTGTATGAAACATCTCCATATAAATCATAAAGTTCATAATCCTTTGAACCACAGAACGTTATTTGGAAATTATTGTTTTCCTTAAAATTACTTACAACACATTTTGCTTGGTCTAATGCCTAGAATGAAGAATGTAGCAGAAAACCATTATTTTACAGGAAATTGAAATCAGGAGCATATCAGTACAGAAAGGAGATCTAAAACATTATTGGATTGTTTAACAGAGTAATTGAAGGGTGATATGCCATCACTTCATTCTACTTCCACCACACTAACAGAGAATATTTCTTTTAAGGCAACTTACATGCTCTCCGTTACTGTGTCACAGTGTTTCACTTATAGCCACAGTTACCTGGCCCACAGTATTCCTCCACATGGACGATGGTTTTTCCTTCAGTCCCAGGGCACCCACTAGTTAACAGAACTGCTCAAAAGCCAGTCCTCTTGAGGGGAAAAATCTTTCTTCATTTCCTTCATATTCTATTTTGGCTATCTCTTTCTTTATCCTGGATATTAATACGATGTTTCTACCAAACACCAGGCAAAACAAACCTTCTCAGAGTGCCTGCTAAAGCTATCCTGTGCCGGTGTCTAAGATTTCAATACAACATCCACTTCTGTCAGACTCTGCATACTACAGAGACAGATTCTTAAAATCCTCATGCATCAGAGAAAGAACTGAAAATTAATTCAAAACTTTTCTTACAGCATAAACACTTAAAAGACACTAATATATGTTCTGCAAAACAGTTCACTTTAAATATCAAAGCATTCAGGCTCCTGGCCTTTAAATGCTCAAATCAGATGGCACAGGGAATACTGTACAGACAGCCAGCTCAAGTCTGCCTCCAGTCTTGTGACTGTCTGTCTTCAACTCCCACCAAGGTCAACAGAAACGGAAGGCACTGACATCCTGAAGGCATTGGGACTGTGGGGTCTGAAGTTACCTAACACTGACCAAGAGTGTGTGATGCAGGAACACCACCAACAGCTTTCAAAATGAAGCCTCTCAGAGCACAGAGGCTGGTGGTTAGTGTTACAAGGTTTCTGATGAAAAACAGCTGAAATCAAGTGTTGACCACCAGACCTACATGGAGGGTCATTCTGAAGACAACAGAAGGTAACCTACGACATATGTGTGAAGCTAAGGAAAATTCCTACAAAACATTGAAGAAACCAGAAAAGTGTTAACTTTCACTATCAGGATTTCAATGGGAAAATCCTCATTTTAACGATTACACATATATTCAAAACAAGTACTCTAATTGTTTTTGCCAAAAAGTGTGTACACAATTCATTGGAATGACACAGTTTGTGGGGGAGGCAGGAATAATATGCTCAGACCCAGTAAACACTGAAGGTTTTGCCATTTTTCCAGAATCATTTTGCATGCTAAATGTGTCCATAGATATTGAAAAAGGAGAGGTAAACCCCCTTTGCAGTGGAATAATAAATAGGAAATTGGTTTGAATACTGCATTTATGATGCATCTGCCTTCCTTACATGTGTATTATATAAATAAATGAATTTCAGAATGTTTCAGAGATGCCATGCAAATCATGTGAAACAGAACTTCAAGTGACAGAGGGAGACACCACCACTTACTGAAAATGACACAGAATGAGGATCATTTTCTGTTCCAGAGAATGTCTCATAGATGCAGAGACAGAGGTGTAGATGGCAGTGAACTGACACCTTTATTAAAGGCATTCCTCTTTCTTCAGTGCCAGGTAGGTTGTTTTAGCTAACAAAAAGACAGGAAATCTATGAAAAGACAAAAGGCTGGCTTGATAAAAACTGCATTCTGGGCTAATTGTAGTCACATTCACCAGAAAAAAATCTCGCCATGTCTTATCCATGGGAATATTTGAGGAGTATGTCATACTCAAAGCATAGATGAAAAAAACTCTTTTAATTAGATCTGCAAGTTCTTTTGGTACTCCTCTGCCTCTTCCTTTTGGACAGCTTTTTCTCTCATCCCTGTGTTTCATTCCTCCACCTCTTCTTAGTTGCTGCCAATGCTGAGGAAATTAACTACTGAGATGCTCTAACAAATGAAGTCTTAACTTCAACAAATCATACAGGTTAACCTAAGAGGGGCCACACTGCAGTAAAATTAATTACCTAAATGAAATTCACCCTAAAGAAATGTAAATTAACAAACTGCAAGAAGGGTGGTGAAGAGGCATGACCCACAAAGCACTGAATATTTTGCAATACCAGAACAGCAATTCTCAGAGAAATCTAGAGGTAAGAGGGGACAAAACAATTAAATCACAAAAACACTAAGGCAAAATTGAGGAAAGTATGACAAGACACCATTAACATACGCTTTAATTATGCTTTAATGCCTCTGTAAACCTGGATTATGACTAAAGGAGCAATGGATTTGAGCCTTGGCATTTCTATGAAAAAACTGAGAAAATTGAGTCAGTTCAGAAATCAAGAAATATAAAGGGCTAGACAGACGAATCTATGGAATAAGGACTGTGAAGGAGAAAAATAGCTCACAGCATTACTGGAAGAAGCAAAAAGCTACCTTTCAGCCTTTCAAAAGACAAACATAGAATCATAGAATGGTTTGGGTTGGAAGTGACCTTAAAGATAATCTAGTTCCAACACCCCTGCCACAGACAGGGACACCTTCCACTAGACTATGCTGCTCAAAGCCTGATCCAGCCTGACGTTGAACACTTCCAGGAATGCGGTATCCACTTCTCTGGGCAACCTGTTCCAGTGCCTCACCACTCTCATAGTAAAGAATTTCTTCCTAATATAAATCTGCCCCCTTGTCCTATCACTGCCTGCCCTTGTAAGAAGTTCCTCTCCAGCTTTCTTGTAGGTCCCCTTTAGGCACTGGAAAGTGCTATTAGGTCTCCCAAAAGCATTTTCTTCTCCAGGCTGAACAACCCCTGCTCTCTTCATAGGAAAGATACTGCAGCCCTCTGATCATTTTCATGATCCTCCTCTGGAATTGCTGCAGCAGGTCCACATCCTTCTGATGCTGGAGCCCCAGAGCTGGATGCAGAACTCTGGGTGGTGTCTCACAAGAGCAGAGTAGAGAGGCAGAATCACCTCCCTTGATCTGCTGATCACCCTTCCTTTGATTCAACCCAGGACATGGTTGGCTTTCACCAACACCTCCAAATCCTTCTCCCCAGGGCTCAATTCAATTTCCACCCAGTATGTGTTTGCTTGGGATTGCCCTGACCCCGGTGCAGGACCTTGCACTTGGCCATGAGGTTCGCACAGACCCACATCTCCAACCTGTCCAGACCCCTCTGGATTTCATGTTGTCCTTGAGATCTCTGTTTGGATTTAATTCTATCAGGGTTTTAGCTTTCATAACATGAACCCTGGACAATTTCTCTCCATTCCTCCCAGGCTACCTGTCCTTGCTTCCACCCTCTGCAGGCTTCCTGGTTTTTGTTTGAGTTTGTCCGGGACCTGCTTGTTCATCCCTGCAGGCCTCCTGTCATCTTTGTCTGACTTCCTCTTTGTTGGGATGCATCTCACTTGAGCTTGGAGAAAAGATTCTTAAAAATCAACCAACTTTCTTGGACCCTTCCTTCTGGGGCTTTATCCCTCATTGCTCCACCCAGCAGATCCCTGAAGAGGTCAAAGTCTGCCCACTGAAAATTCAGGGTAAGCAGGACATGCATTGAACAGCCCAGACAAGAATGATGACTTCAAACATGATCTGATCTCCAAATATGAGATGATGGCTTTTTCTTTTTTTTCTTTGTTTTTTTTGTTAGTTTCCCTTTCTGAATTCTTCTGTGAGATTATATAATTTTTAGAATAATATATAAGTACAGTATATAAACATACTTTATATACATAATGAATTATATCAAATATAATACATAGATATATAAATATAATTTTATTTGGTCTGTCTGGCATGGAATTTACTTTTTCCATAGCAGCTCTCATAGTGCTGTGCTCTGTATTTGTAGCTGGAATGTTGTTGATAACACACAGATGTTTTGGCAACTTCTGAGCATCAGGGCTATCCCTTCACTGTCCCTTTCTCCAACAACCAGGTAGGCAAGAGGCCAGTGGGGGACACAGCCAAACCAGTTGACCCAACCTGACCAAAGGGATATTCCATATACCATATGGTGTCTTGCTCAGCAATAAAACCTTGGAGAAAATTATGGGAGGAAAAAACACATTTATTAAGACATTTTTCTTCCAAAGCAATCACTGTGCATAGCAAGGCCCTGTTTCCTGGGAAGTGCCTGGACATCACCTGCTGATGGAAAGCAGAGAATAATTCTGTTTGTTTGTTTCCTTTGCTTCTGTGCGTAGGCTTTGTTTTTCTTTATTAAATTGCCTTCATCTTGACCCATGACTTTTTCATCAGAGTTTCTTCTCCTCGTCTTTCTAAGGGGGGGAGTGAAAAAGCAGCTTGGTGGGCACCTGGCATCAGCCCAGGTCAACACACCGAAACATTAACTCTGAGGGACCAAAGATAAAGCAGAGACAAAATTTAGGGAAATTCCCTGAAAACACAGTACATTTGAGACATGCCAGAGGGATAGGACATAAGGAACAGATTCCTGTTAACCAAAAGATGTGTGCATTGGAAAAGTAAGGTTATTAAGTGTATGGGGATACATATACTGCATCATTATATGGAACACATAAGCAGAATTGAAATTATGAAGTGAAGAATGCAAAATATTAAAGTATGTAGAAGTAAAATATATCTCTGACACCATTTTCTCTTTGTCCTTCGAACCATGTACTCGGCTGAATAGCACCATATTGGGTGGGGGCGGGGGGGGATGTCCCCAGTATTTTTGGTCTCTCTTTGTTCTGGGGAGTCCAGGAGATTTGGCAGGTTTTGTATCTGGTGGTTATTTGCTGTTATTTCTTGACTGTTGCTGTTCTGCTTGTTAGCAAACTCTTCCATTTACATCTACTCATAATCATTCCTTATTGGTGGAAAGGGATTGGTTGAACACATAAAGGGAGGCAACTCCTTCCACAGTGTTCTCCTTTAAATTATCTCAAACCAAGACAATCCCTCAAACCCATAATGTCCTAAGATGTGAAATAAGATGGAATCAAGGAAGTTCTATCAATGGAAATATGGAAAAGTGACTGAATAAAATATAAAGGCATATACTAGAAAACATCATATATATGGGGACAAAAACTTGCCTCTCCTTCTGTTTTCCATGATCTTATGAGAAACTGAATTTGTTTAGAAAAGAAAAAAATAGCATTTATGTGTCAAGACTGTTTCCTAAGTAATATAATTACCACCTCACAGCAGTTTCTATTATCATGCCAAATGTAGAATTGTCTCCTTAGGGCTCATCTCATTCTTCCTCTCTCCCTTTCTACTCCAGAATGATACCTCTCCTCTACGTTGCACAATTTATAAATTGTAAAAATGCGGAATACAGAACAGGCTACTGCAGGAAAGAAATTTTTTGGCAATATTGTATGTGGGAAGACATCTGTGAGAAGCATCAGAAGATCTTTCATCTTCTGAACATCTCACAGATGTTCACAAATAGCGAAAATTGTTACTTTGGGGAAGGCAGCTCATGTGCCAATAAACGTAGGGAACTGGATTAAAATAGGAGCTTGCAGGCTGTGGAATTAATAAAACAACAGATCTGACCTAAAATCCTAATGACAATCAGCCTGATTGTTCTTGTTAATTATAGTTATTGGCAATTGAAATCAATGAGAGGTGAATGAGGGCAAGCAAATTACAACTGCTAAATTGCTTCAGTTAGCATTTTTTTTCTTTTTACCAAAACCAAATGACAATATGTTTTATTCATCTGCTTTGTTACTTACCACATGTAACTGCATTCTCCAAATCCTACTTCTGTGAACACAGTGGCATTCAGACCTGAACACAAAGTCTGAAGTTACATATGGAATACAATGACAGGGGGTTGAAATGCCCAATTAACAGTAAACTCACTCCTTGAAATCTTTCCCACTTTTAGTAGAAATATGAAATTTGCCAATATTTTTGCTTTCACTAACTAGACCAGAAAGAAAAGATATTTATGAAATTTATTGTAACATCTAGCATGAAGAGCATTTATGCTTAAACAAACCTTGAGATGGTTCTTTAAAAAAAAAAATATATTTTTCTTACAAGCAAGTTTAAGGTGTTAAATTAGCCTTCTGAATGCTCTGGCAAGTGCAGTGTCTAGGTTCTATGCAAATTATAGGTCTTCCCTGAAAAGACTTAAGAAAAGTTTTCATTGAACGATATTCAGTTAGGTAGTTTCCTTGTTCTTTCTGGCTAACCTATGCCTTCCCACTTGATTTTTCCTCTATCACTCTTCAAGGTCAGGTTTACACAGCCAACACAAAGATGAGTCAACTAGGTACAGTATTTTAATTAGTATGTGGGGTTTTAATCACTGTGATTGGGTTCCTTCCATTTTTAATGGTATTTTGAGGTTCCAAAATGCACAAAAGGCAAAAGGTTCTCATCTCCATATGGGATTCAGATCTGGATTATGTATTTAGTCTCAATAGCATGCAGTTTGAATGTTTGCTTATGATCATACTGAGATGCAGTAACTGTTCCACAGAGAAACTACCTTAGTGAAGCTCCTTTGGAAATTATTAATTAAATAAGCAGTAGGTCTTTTCAATCCTTCCAAATACAGAGAGAAAGTCACTGTGACTGTTTTTACAAGTCTACACTGCCAGTCCCGCCTACTCAGAATATTTTTTTCTGATAACAAATACTTACCACTGTAAAGTTTGCTTTCACTGTCTCTCAGTTTTTTATATTCCAGATTTATGTTTAAAAAGTGTTATTTCTGCGCAGCAATGCAAGTTTATATGTCACTTCTTGCTACTAAATCTCTGAATAACATTTACAGTTTTCACATACTATCCAAAAGTTTAAATTTGTCAGGTTAAAAGGAATGGATCAATTTATCTTTCAGTGAGTGATACACAAATATAAAACCTTTATTCTTGCATTGTAAAGGATTTACTCTACAGCATCGTGGTGCATTCTCCACAGTGGCACACTGATACTGAACTCTTTTTCTCAACATAATAAATGAGCCATCAAAATCTTAATCTTCTGTTATCTCTGTCTCTATGGTTTTGACATTTACTTCAGCATATAAACTGCGCTCATCAGACCAGTCTTCTGGTGTATGCACAACAATCCCTAAACAATAGCTATCCAGCTGAATGATAAAATATCCAGCCTTATCAAAGGAAAAATATTGTAAGATTAAAATCCCATGAAAACAAAGACAACCTTTAAACAGCCAGTGTATCCTCAAACTCTGTCTTTAATTAGCTTCAAAAAATAGCAATTTCTTCAGAAAAGGGTCCCCACCATAGTCATCCTACTATGTTTCCTTTGGCTTCTTTTAAAATGATGGGGCAGAATTTCAACTCCCTTGTCTGGTGACAACTACCACAGCACAGCAGAGAGTTGGAGGAGAACTTAAGGATCCTGTCTACAGTCTAAATACAGTCATGTTCAAAAATACCTGTTTTCAGCTTGGTACAATGGGGGGTGCTCTTGTTTCCTTGTGCAGAATAAACAACATACAAAAATGAATGGGAGAGAGGACTAAGCCAGTTTCAGATTATGTAAATTCCCAGCACAACAGACTTCTGAAAATTCATATCAGCTTACAGTATGTTCCAAACCTCTACCCTGAAAAGGCATTACTGTAATTTGGTTTTGAGGTGACAAGCTGAGTGTAGCCACACCAGGGTGTCATCACATCGGAAAGAATAAGATAAGAATAAGATGTCATGTCCCATCCAGAAACAAATATTAAAAAAAAAAAAAAAAAAAAAGCACAAAGCTTTTGAAACAAGAAGAGGAGACACAAAATATCAGGTATTACTAATAAGAAGTTGAGGTTCTTTGGTAGCCTGCAAAATCAAACTTTTCATTCTAGTTGAAGATACCAACCATGATATCCTTTCAGGGTACTCCTGGCTGCAGGAGCACCACAAGGTGCAGCATGGCTTTTTTCAGAGATCCATAATGATGAAATTACTGTAGCTCTAAATAAAAAAGATATTGCATTTTTAAAGTAGTATTACTCCAAATTAACCTTTAAACACATCTAAAAATTAAAAGCAGATTGATTCTAAATTAACAAGTTAATCAGGAAACCCCAATCCTGATTTTTGATGTAATTAAATTTATATGAAAATCCACAAAAATAAACTTTGAGGGAAATAGGATCATCAAACATAACACTTTTTATATTAATTATATGACCCTTCAATGTCAATACCACAAAACAAAATCTCATACTGCTTTCTTTACTTGCATTTCCTCCATCCATTTTAATTGAACCAAACTGTTAAGAAAGCTTCCGGTGAGAAACTTCTACTTATATAAGATGTCTGGTTCCAGTTGCATCAGGTTCAGATAAAAATATAGTGTTAGCCCTATGCAAAAAGAATTATGTATGTAAGCTTCCATTAGCATTAATAGGAGTTATATATGTAAATCCCACACATGCTGTGATAAGAATGTGCTAAGAAACTGCATTTACATTCCTGTCAGGGGGCTGCAATTAGTACCAGCACAGCAAAGGCAGCCTGTATTCCTCTTGACATTTGGAAGCCTTGTAAAACCTGTGTAGAACAGAAATCTTTGCCATTATACCCTGTTTTAATTACAAGCCATATCACAGCATACGTGCAGAATATTTTGACAAACACTTAAAAAACCCACAGAAATCCTACTAAAAATGTTAACTGAGAGCACTCAAAGTCATGGTTGTGAACCTGATGGGAACTCACTCACTCCTGAGCTGGGCATCTTTTTTTTACCAAGTATTGTGGCTTTAGGACTTAGGGAGTTCTGAAAGTCAAAGTGCAGAGGGGAGAGGGAGCAGCACGACTTCAGCCCCAAAGCAGTAAGACAAATGACAATGAAGGGGATGTGAGTTTCCCAGCATGAGAATCTTCCCATGGGAAATTGTCTTTGCACTCAAGAGCACATTATCTGTGCAATTTGTTGCTTGATGGCAGACAGAGGGATTTTGCAGGGATGCAACTCTCAGTAGCCCCCTATTTTGGCTACGAGACTGAAGAGCAGCTCCAGAACTTTTCCTGTCTCCTCAGCCTCTCCCTTCAGGAGTGCCCTGTGATGGCTTAATAATACACTCTGACACCTTCCCACTGCCTGCAGATGACACCAGGGAGAGATTGCTGCATCCTGGTGGTGATTCAGCCTGGCTCAGGAAGCACGGCTCGGGGCAGCCTGCAAATTGCTGCTCACCAGGACAGAGCACCCACTCTGCCTGCAGCCCAGCTCTGCACCCCCTGGTTCCAGAGAGGGAAGCTCCCCTCTGTGGGAGTGGGGATGGCCAGATCTGCAGGAGTATCCATGAGGGCAGCTGTGCAGGCAGGTCTATGCCTCAGAGCCCCCATGCCATGTGGGATGGCAGGTCCAGGGATCATGAAGTCATAGTTGATGTTGGCAGTCAGAGTGAGAGCTGCTTTTGGCCCCTTGGTCTGCTGTCCCTCATGCTGGAGCACATTGAATAAAATGGGGGGCAAACTGAGCATCACCAAAAGAATCTGGCTGCCTGCTATAGATGGGCCAGGATAACAACATTTTGGTTACAGTTGTGGAACCTCAGTTCTTCTCCAAAGTCCAGAAAAGGCAGATTTAGATTAAAGTTTGAGTTGTTGACTCCAGTTTCTTAAAATACTACCCTATGTTTTTCACAGTGCCTTTCAATCCCCCCATCTCCCAGAGCCCTGTGCAGACCTAGGGAGTGCACCCATGCTCAGGAAACAGGCACTTGCACATGTTGGGCGCACTGGACAACAGGATGCAGAGTCAGCAGGAGAGAATATAAGAGCCTGCTTTCAATAAACTGCCCTGCCACCCAAAACCAGTTTTTGTAAGTGATATTCCCATATTTTACACAGAATCCATGTTGATAGACTCAACTTTGGTGTTCAAAGGCTCTGCAGATGTCCCAGGCTATCAGGGCTAGAACTTCGTCCTCAGTGATTATGTCTTCTGTCAGTAATTGCATTTCCCCAGGGTACAGAAACACAGCCAACAGCCAACATGGGATTGCTTGTGAGTGCAGAGCTGAGCCTGGGCTCTGAAATTTGCTTTCATGGAGTTGAAATGAACAGAACTTCCCTTTGAGTTGAAACAGAACTTTGCCTTTGAGTCTACTCATATTATCTGTTTAATTTAGGCTTTCCTTAAAAATTTATTGCCAGGACACCAACTTTCACTTGTGCAACAGAAAACATGGAAGAAAATTCCTTGACCTGATCCAGCTACTTCCCTAAATGCAAGAAGAAAGATTGATAGTTTTATAAAGTATTTGGAAGGCTCTCAGATATTGAAGGCAGAGAAAGCTGAGTAAGTGGGAGAATACTATTTGATGGGTAATGAACCATCATTCATTCAATAAATTTAATTCATGAAGCTGTCAAAGTTGATGTTGTCAAAATAATAATTACATCCTTAATAATAGCTCCAATTTCTATACCTTCAGGATCCAAAGTCATCTAGAATTAGGAAAAGAAGTTAATAATGAATAAAATTAACTGTGTTTAGAGAATGGAAAAAGATTGATCAAATAGGTTAAATCCACGTGTGTGGTTTGGTTTTTCTTTCATCAAGGCATTTTGAACATGCTTTCCAGTCTATGTGCATGTATGTGTTAAATAAAGCTATATCTACACACAGTTACACATACATTCTGCTGATGTTTGGGATGGGATGCAGGAGACAGTTAGCATGAAGATGAATAATTTCCAGGAAGGGTTAAATACATCTTTAGAAGAAATACATCTTCAGAAGTAATAGGGTTTCACCATTTATACAGAATAAGTAAGAACTCATCTTTTTAGGCTGGGAGCTAGTAAATGGCCTGTGGATGGCTTTTTGTACATTTTTTCCAATATTATTAGTTAGTAGCAATATCTTTCCCATTCCTATCTTGCACTTCACATAATTGGTGTTAGTCTTGATGTCTTTCTACAGTCTATCTTCTGCCCAGGTTCTGCCTTTTTTTTTTCTGACACTTCTAACCTCTCTGCTTTTATAAAAAGGGAGATAAAAATACTAATGGCAATGAGCAACACAAGCTTGACTTGTGCTGTTAAGCTGCCCTGGGGTGCAGTAGTGAGCTCCCAAGTGGGCAGAGTTGTTCCACCTATTGGTGTTGCCCTTGCAGCTGGTTGCTCCACAGCCTGCCCAGAGAGAAGACTGGCGAACAAACAGCTTGGAAAAAGCTTGCAGCTGCTTGTTCTTCTCCCCAGACTCAGGACAGCCATAAAGTGTTTCTGCAGTGGGAGTGCAGATTTGGAAGCTTTCTTCCAGGCTGCTCCTTTTCTCTCCTCGTTTGGCACCATCTCCCACACAATCGTTTTTCTCAGCCATTTACAGGAAGAACAGTCTGCCTGGACTTGTAGCCGGTATCACTCTTCTCCCCAGAGTTAGGAGAGGTGGGCAGAGTCACAGTACTTAAAATTACCCATATGTGAAGCTGGGGATGAGAGATGCAGCTACAAGCAGCAGACAGAACTTCTTCAGTATTACAAACATCTGGAATACGATTAACTCCCAACTCTGCCTTCAGGCCATATGGGATGTGGACTTTCAATTTAGCCACATGATGCAAAATAGTTTCTTGCTGAATTTATTTGTCTAGATGCTAATTAATAGACTAAGTAACACCATTACCACAATGCCAGCAGATTTGTACTTGAGCCTCAACTCATTGTCAGTAAGAGTACGGCCACATTAGATGCTCAATAGTTTTCTGAGCTAATAGCTGTAGTTGTGGAAGGCTGAGGGCAGCCAAATGACACAGACAGCATTAAGAGTGAGCCAGAACAGCCCTGTTTCTTTTATTCACACCAGTAACCAAGGTTGTAAAAAAGGTAAGAAAGATGTTTGATACTTTTAGAAAACAGTAGTTCCATGCAGTGCTGTTTTCTGTGTCAGGACTCTGTTGGTCAATAGAATTTCTTTATTCTCTGTGCATGGACCAATAAATAATTCTGTAAGTCATTTTTCATTGAAAGCTCCTGTGGCAGGAGCTCTGCCAGAAGGTCAGCACATCTGTAGTGGTCAAGAGGAGGTGGGCACTAGATCTGAAAAATGCCTCCTCTTGTTTTGTTCCTATGCACAGATAATGGCATACTCCTTCCACTGGGTAAGAGTTGTTGCCATAGTAATGTTTCAAGCACTCCTTTGGATCAATAGAAGAACAGCGGGTTTTTCAGGTATTTCTGTTGCTTGTAAGCCTGCAGTCATACTCCACATATATATCTATTCCTTTCTATAAAAGAAGTTTTTTAAAAGGTCTTTCAGCACTGTACAATTAAGTTAAAAAAATGACATAAACATGGTGTACAAAGATCTTGGGTCAGAATCAGACCTCTGAAGAGCAAGTGCAGTTCTGTCAAGAGAGCGGAGCTGCAGTTGCTTAATCAAAGCCCTGAATTTAGCCCTTATAGTCTATCAACACTTTATCAAATGCAGGAACAAATGGAACCTGCAGAATTGGTTGCATTTTTTGCTGAGGGTCCAGATGTAGTTCCATTCACAAATCAGTGGGATTTTAAGTTGATTTAGAGTTCATTCGCTGTTTCATGGACACTCTGTAGGTACCTGACATATTGCCACAGCATAGGGTCAAGCTGATTAGATGGTATGAATTCCACAATGGAAATGATGTGTGAGCTTTCATAAATTCTTATGGGCTGAATCTACAAAAGCATGGATTTAGTTACTTTATTGTCCCTTTCAGCAACCACCTTCAACCTGTAGATATTAGAATCTGCCCATCTGCTCTACACATCCAAAGACTGGGTAAGAGTTGAATACAGGCCCCTACACTTCCCCTACTTAACCTGTTAGGACACAACTCAGCACTTGCTTTGAGCTGCTTTAGCTATTTACTGGGAACAGTCCCATTCCCCATACACAATTTGCAACAGCCTTTCTTTTAAGGCAATATGAGCCTCATGCTAGCTGACCTCAATGCTGGGGAATGGCTGCAAGCAGGGTTAATGTATGGAGACAGGCTTTGGCTGAAGACAAAGCACTGACAAATCTGAATGTTCTTGTGAGTTTAATATGAAAAGCTAAGGACAAACTTTTCTGAGGTAGAAAGTTCTGCTTGCCATATTGTTATACAAGCAATAAAGGAGAATGTGATTTGCCAGCAATATTTTGCATCCTTTTAGGAAAAATATCTCAAACTCAAATTTCTCCTTGGGATAGTGATTCTTTTACTTCAGTATTTTACATCAAAACCTTATAATTCACATGTATATTATGCATTTTTCTATGCATAAATTCCTTTACAAAGAGCCATATTTACCTACAAATGCTGCACAAGGCTCCTTTAGGTATTACACTTGCCCACTTCTAATTGGAATGGGAACATTCCATCTTCTGCAATTATGTGGTACATTTTTAAAATAGCAACTAATATTTCATTGCCTGCTGAAAACGTCTCCAAATCATAAATACTGGAGATTTCTGCAGGAATAGCAGTTATCAGTGCCATAGACAAAACTCAGAAAGATTCATTAGCGTTCCCCCACAATTCCTAGGCTGGTGTCTGCATGCATATATCACCACTGAGAAGAAAAAAAAGGGCACTACTTCTTCTTTTCTTGGTATCTGACATTTCTCATTTCACATCTATTTATTCTCCTTGTTCCTTTGCTTCCACCAAAACTGGAGAAGTTTTCTTTCATCTCCTACAACTCCTTCCTTGCTGACAGTGAGGCTGCCTTTCCTACTTCTGTGGATCTGGCCTTTCAGAAAGGAAGACAAGAGGAGAAAGGAGTAGGAGAAGAGGACAAGATATGTGCCTGGGCTTTATTGTGAGATTGAGTCAGACTGCTGAACACTGGAAAACACTCTCCTATTGTTTGTAAGCCAGTCTCAAACTTTGTGGCCTTGTGAAGAGAAAGATGGGAGGAATTCAACTGAGATTTCTGTCCATGAAAAGCAGTATGCTGCGATTATGTTATTTTGCCCATGTTATTTAGGAGGTACACATCCTCCTGACAACCAGCCTTTTCAATAACAGTACTTGTTAAATATTTCATGACAGAAATATCAGGACTTTCTGATCTAGTCCCAATCATTTTCTTGTTACTCTGAACAGACTTTAGTGAGAAAGGTTAAAAGTACAGTAACTCCATGTGAGGAGAGGCTGAGAACTATGAGAATCACTGCTGAAACAGTACAAACCAGAGGTCATATTTTTCTCCCACTGTCACAATCTTTTTTGGTCAGAGTGGTTTTTCACATGTAAATAGGGACTGAATACAAGTTGAATTAGTTAAAAGCTTCCTCACATGAAGGACAATAGACGTTTTCTTAATGACATCGTGGGGATCAAGACCCAAACCCCTCAACAGTGATGAGAAGGTGCAGTTTTATCTGCTGCTGGCTTGCACGCAGTGCCAATGAAAATAAAGTCTGCACCATAAAAGTTATGCCAGGTTTTACAAGTAAATGGGTGAATTCATGGGCTGGTATTTCAGGACCAAAATTGTAGACTTAAAATACAGCAACTGCAGGCACATGCATCATCTGGACAACCAGGCCTTTTTGTTAAAAGTCTAGCTGACACCCTCGATCAGTTTCAGAAGCTACTTGCTGTAGTGAGGCCTTACATTCTAGCTCAGTTGCTGTTTGTTCCCTAAGGGAATGCCCCTAGGCTACCCCGGCACTTCAGCCTTTCTGTTTACCCACTCGCTCATCCAGAATTCACCGGCCTCCACATGGTGTTCCTTGGCATCCTCGCGAGTGCAGAGCTCGCAGTAGCTCTAGCTCTGCTTGTCTCTGCAGACAAGTGAGAAAAATGCTGGCGTAATATAAGCCAACACGCGAATGCCCTGCCACCTGGCCAGAGGCTGGCTGCAAGGCAATGCTAGATAGATGCCAGAGCTTCTGTCCTGCTAGCTTTTTCCATCAGGCAGCTCATTGCGTTGAGCAATCATGCTGGTTTCGTCTGCTCTCATCTGCTGTCCCCTGCAGTTTGGCAGAGGCATCCTCTGAAGAGACCAAGCAAGAGACAATGCTTATTAACTCCTCCTCACATATCCTTGGGCCTGGGTGCTCTGAGGTGCCACAGCAATGAGAGCAGTAAGAGTGTCTAGACAGACAGACAGACAGTAGTCCCACAGCTAGGAGAGAAATTTTGCCAGCAAATATTTCATCAAATTAACTGTTATCTGTTCAGAACAAAAGAATGGGGGAATATGCAACCCACCTTTATGGTGAACCTAATGAATGCCTGCTATGACAATTTTTATAGGATACCACAGGGCCTCTGGCAAATACACAATTAATAAAATAGTTTAAAAATTAAAACTACATCCAGTATTTGACAAGATATGTTATCAAAAGGGCTTCTTCAGTAGTATAGGGTTTTCTTAGTAGTGATGCTACTAAGCCAAACCAATTGGTTTAGTAGCTAAACCAATATTCCAGATCACAATTCTTAAAAGGATGGAATTAAATAATCTTAAAAGTCAGTCTCTTACACGGATATGTAAGTCACCACAACTATTTCTGATAAGGATTTCAAAGTACAAGATCCATTTCTGTTATAGATGTTGATCGGCTGTGCACCATTGCCTTCTGTGCATTTGCCTTGATAAAAATAAGTCTTAAACTGACTCAGGTGCAGAAATTAGGATCTGCCTTGAATATGTTTGTTTTCTTGTTCTCTAGCATAAATTATGTTTGAACAATAAGGGCATGGCTCTCCCAAGGGCTGAGCACCTGCAGCTCACATTGCACTCAGCTGGAGCTGTAAATGGCAAGCAGCTCTGAAAAGCCACAGTTGTAACTATTCCTTTCCATGAGATTTATCCAAACAGTATTGATCAACAACTAAATCGCTGTATAAGGCTGACTTTCCCTTTCCAATTTGCCATCTTTACTTAGAGGCCTAGATGCTGTGTAAGACATTTGGAATAATTTTGTTAAATTAAGACTGCAGTGAAAGGAAAGAAAGGCAAAGTTATGCTTGTTCTGCAGTACAATAAAAAATAAGTAAATACAATTCCAGTTAATTATCCATCACTCAATGCAGAGACTTCTACTTAATCTAATCACTGGATAATTAGATTGTCTGTTTTGTTTGATCAAATCTACTGTAACAAAATCATCTGCATTTGCATTGTCCTTTATTTTGATGATTTTCTATTATTAAAAAGTTCATTGTCAGGTCAACATAGGCCTGTATTTCTTGTTTAATTCAACAGAATTTCGCATTACAGAAATATCTCTCTGCAGAACCCAATTTGAGGCCCAGACTTTTAGAGCTATGCAAGAATTGAAGGATCTAAAATCTAAGATTTTCAATTCAATTACATGCCTCTCTGGTTAAAAACAAATATCTCTGACAACCCCGGCTACATTCAGTGGGGTATTTCTTAGAATCAACAAGGTATTTCAATGAGGAGTGAGGAACTTGAATGGAAAATACAAGTAAGAAAGGGTTTAGGTTCACTATTTCTGATTTAGAGCCAGCTCCATTTCCATGTGGTGATCCCAAGGCAGGCCACGGTAGTGCAATGCAGCTGTGCCTGCAGTTGTGCTGCTCAGCTGGTGGATGGTAACATGTTAAGAAGCAGTGATTTGGTTTCATGTCTGATTCTCTAGAGAATAAGTCCTATTTTGGCTTTTATTGAGATTTAGAGATGTTTTACCTTACCTTAAGTTAACAGGCATGCTTACCTGATGTAGTTCTCTATCCCAGCTGCCAAAAGTGAAGTGGTACACAGGTTAAAGCCAGGCTAAGAAGCAGACTATTCCTGGGTGGTTTAGAATGGAAAATATTATGGGCTACTGTGGAGGGGATTATGATGCCTTGGTCCCATATTGACATTATCTTGGTGTGCAGAGGACACCCTCAAGCTACTCAAGCTGGGATAACTGATAAGCAACCAGACCAGAACTGGGACACTGAAGGGTTCAGAGGACCTGAAAACAAGAATAGCAATGACTCCCTAAATTTTCCCATGTAAATGTGAATACCGTGGCATTCACAGCTTCTCTCTAAAGTCCTGTTCAAGACCATGGTAAGTACATGAGGAAAATTTCCTTATCTCGAATTTGTGAGAGCTGGGGTTGGTGATAAGAGCAGGGATAGTATAATAAAGTGTGCTAATCTCATCACAGCAATCCTGCTGTGCATACTGCTCACGGCCAGCTCTAGGTATAGGCAAAATAGGCAGTTGCCTATGGCAACAGACTGCTGGTGAAACCAGAGTGAGTTCAGGCTCCTGCAGTGCCTTTGTCAGTGTGAGTGCCCTGGAGAGCCAGCCTGGTGGCTGTTGCTGGAGGAATCAGGACATGCAGGGCCATGGCTTTTAACAGCAGTAGTAAAGATCTGAGGTTTCTCCTGCAGTTGCTGTCATTCACCCTTTGCTCCCCTGAAACCCTTGCCATAGCAGAGTGGAAAGAATGACTCTCCAGGATCCTTCTGTGGCTCTACTGATGCTCTTTTGCAACAAAATCCAGCCTTGCCAGCACTTCTGAGATGTCTGGAGCTGCCCTGGTTCCAGCTGGGATAAAGTTAATTTTCTTCCTAGTAGCTGGTTCAGTGCCATGTTTTGGATTTAGTAGGAGAATCATGTTGATAACACACTGATGTTTTTGCTCACTAGTTCTTACACTAAGTAAAGGTCTACTCGCTTTCTTGTGCTCTGACATCAAGCAAGTGCACAAGAAGCTGGGAGGGACCATGGCCAGGAGAGCTGACCCAAACTGGCCAAAGGGATATTCCATACAATAAAATGTCATGTTCAATACATAAACTGGAGCGAGTTTCTGATCGCTGCTCAGCGATGGGATGGCATTGTCAGTGGGTGATGAGCAATTGTGCATCACTTGGTTTTCTTGGGGTTTATTCCTCTATTTTATTATCTCAGATTTTCATCATTAGTATTATTAATCATTATTAATAAATATTGCTATTTTATTTCAATTATTAAACTGCTCCATCTCAACCCACAAGCTTTACTTTTTTTTTCTGACTCTCCATCCCATCAGAAGGGTGGGGAACGAGTGAGAGGCTGAGTGGTCCTCAGTTGTTGGCTGTGGTTAAACCACAACAGGAGCTGATTTGCATCACGGGAGGCCTGCAGGCTCACAGTTCCCTGGGGCACCTTGAGGTCACCCAAACTGATGTCTTGATTGGCTTCCCAGAGCAATGGCAACACCAACACAGACAGAAGTCAGGAAAGTGTCATGAAGCAGCAGGAGAAACAAGTCAGGCCTTGCAGAAATGTCCAGGTGAAGACCAAACAATTTTTCATGAAATCATGCCAGAGAAGTAGGGAAATTTCTGTGCCAAAATAATGCAAACATGCTAAATGAAGACGAATTGGTGCTGGGTCATTCTGGGAGCTGAGTCAAAACCAAAACACACCAGTTTTGCATTTTTAGCCCTCCCTGTTTCATCTTTGACCTAAGAAGAGCCTGAACATAATTTGTGCTGGAAAGTCATAACTTCCGGTGTTTTTGTGTTATAAAATAATTGCTTAAAAGTCATGATTTCTCACTCCATAGCTGGGAAGCATCAGAAGAAGTATTTTTTTGAAGAATTTTATTCCAAGGCTCATGTGCATGTGTGTCTGTGTGCATTCGTGTTTACAGAGCACTGAACTCTATTTGCTTTGTTGCTTCATTACTAGAAATATTATCTTCTTGCAAAACAATACATGTTTAGGAAGGGATTTGGTGGGAGGGTGAGGTTGCTCAAAGTTAATTTTTTGCTCTCGTTGCCAATTACTGCTGATGCCTGCTGCTTAAGCAAGTAGGGTGATTGAAAAAGGCAGCTCATTTTTTCCATGTCCGTAAGTAATTCACTGCTTTTGGCAGTGGACTGAAAAAATATAGCAAGGGTATAAAGTTAACAGCCAGGTGCGTACTGACTCACACCTCTCCACACAGAGTCTCCTTCTGGGCTCAAACAAGGTGAGGTTCAGCTCTGCCTCGAAGACCTACTGGTGGGTGTTTGGGGATATTGCATATTCCCTGCCTCACTTAGCATGCTTTCCATAGCTGTGCAGTCTAGGATTCCTACTCCTTGTCTTGCCTCAACCACATCTGCACATATTGTCCTGATGGGTTTTTTTGGTTTTTTTTTGCTTTTAGCTGCAAATTATTTTGAGTTACAATGTGAATCCAGAGTCAGCAGAAATGAGCAATTCCAAAACTGGTGGGAATTTAAAGGGGGGTCAACAGCTAGTCAGTGAACAATTCAAAATTCATCCATGCTCTTCACTATTTCTGGTTGGTCACTCCTAAAAATTGTGCATGGGTTATTTGATGAATATATTTGTGTCACCACTTTGGAATCAGCACTAGAGGAGTCATACCTCCAGCTTAGTTAAGGTGGCATTTTTATAGAGACATCTATTTCCACTGCCCCAGGTAGATGTATTCTCCCCCTGAGGTTGTGCCTGTTCATTGAAAGCGGAGTTATACCAGGCCTCAGTCCTGAAAGAGTCTTCCAGCAAAATTCCCGCAGTATTCCTGAAGCAGTGGCCATGGAGACCTTCTCACAGAAATGCTATTTAATTTGCTCTTATCAGTATTCATAGACTGATGGATCGAAGGCTGGGAGGAAGCATTGGATCATTTCTTTTGACCTCCTTAAGCCCTTAAATGTCATCATTTACCCTTGCATTGAACCCATGTTTAGCTGTAGCATGTGTTTCAGCAGGAAAGCAAAGTTGCCAAGGGACAGAGAATTCAGCACTTATTCTGGTGATCCCCTCCTCGTTGTCAGGAGTATACCCTGCACTGTGCAGTGCCTTGGGGACCCATCTCAAGGCCTGAGGTCCAATTATGCTGGCCCCACTACACGTAATTTCAAAAGACAGCTATTGCCCCAGAGAATTCGGACACTGCAAAGTATATGTGAGGCTTAATGTCAAATAGAATATTATGCAGTTGGTTTCAGGATGCTGGGCAGAGTGAGTAAAAAATTAAATGATACAGTGGCCTGATGTGGTTTAGAACCAAGAGCTGAAACACATCAGGCAGACATGAAGTTCTCCCAAATGTCACAGGCACAAGAGGAATGATTCAGAGAGGACAGTTGCCCTTAGCATGGTGGTATAATTTATAAATCTAAATAAATAAATAGAACATGAAGAAGAAATATAAAATAATAATAAACAGAGAAAAATTCAATCAGGTCCCTGAGGATTAAGAAGAAAAAGTAATCTCGTGGAGAGCTGGACTCTGATCTTTTCCTGAGCTCCATGTGACTGCATTCCCTTTGCAAAATAATAAATAATCGAAATAAACAGCAGCCTTAAGGATTTTCAAAATTATGAATAAAATCAGATCCCAAATATACAAACTATTAATATTTCCTAGTATATATATTAATAAATCTAAACAGAAAGAAATAGCAAGAATTCTCTTTTCTAATTCTAAATTTGGTCTTCTAGAAGAAAGAAAGACAGAAAGAAAAGAAAAGAAAAGAAAAGAAAGAAAGAAAGAAAGAAAGAAAGAAAGAAAGAAAGAAAGAAAGAAAGAAAGAAAGAAAGAAAGAAAAGCAATGAGCAAAATAATATAAACATGTCCTTGAATACATGCTTGAAGGTCACTTAGGGGTTTCTATAATCTCATTTTTCTGAACAACACTTTTAACTTCTTCATTACTAATTGGAATGTTTATATATAAACATATATAAACATTTATATCTTTTTCTCTTTTTTCCTCTAGCATATCTCTTGGATTTTCAAGGCAGTCTATTTCCTTCAAACTAAGAGAAGAGTTAAAACCCTAAAACTGTGTGGGTCTCATACTTCATTTGCATTGCATTTGCACTGCTTAGGTGAAGCGAGATTTTGGACCACCTTCTTCATGATTCCAGTCTGAGATGAGAATGAGGCCTCTCTTTTTCCTGACTAGCTCACCCGTACAAGCTGATAATTGCTGGCTCTTGGGAAGAGCCACATGTGAAAAGCATTCAGCCTCTTGTGTTTTCCCCTTGAAGTAGCACATTTTGCTGAATTTTAAGTTGGTGTTGGCCTAGCTAATCAGGGGCCTACAGCTATTGCAGTAAGGCTGCAGCCACTTGTAATGCACTCAGATCTTCCCAGGGACTGTGCTGGTGCTGGTGAAGACAGCACTGGTTGGTGCTGGTGAAGGCACTCTCTGCCCCCACCACTTGCACCCTTCACCACAGCAAGTCACAAAACAAAGATCCAAACTGAGGAAATGATGAATTAGTTTGTGAAGAACCTCAATGGAAAACTAAATTTGGTGAAAGGCGCTTTAAATTCCTTCACATGTTGTTAACATGGGCACATGCAAAGGATTTCAGCTTCTTGGGCTGTTTCTGCTTGGATTCAGCCTTCCAGACTGAGACGTGCATTTCTTGGTGCACCGCTGCTTGCTCAAATTGCATCCTCTAAGTTCCCCATAGCTTGGCAAAGGGTCTGCATGGCCCTGTAGCAGCCCCAGCCAGGAAGACACGCACTCCTACTGCCTTTGAGGCAGGCAACAGCAGTGCTATTGAGAAAGGGCAGGCAGATGCAGGTAAGGGGGGAATATCCATGCTAAGGGTAGTGTATGCTGAGGCAGGAGCTTCAGTAGAAAATCTCTGGCCAGGTGCTATTTGGGACAACAAGCTGTTCTGTAATATTTCTTACTCAGATGTGATGGATGTTCAAATGCTTTTACATACATCTACTTATCTTTGATGTCAGAAACAATATTTAAGAAAATCTATAAACTGGCAGACACAAAAGGCTCTGGGAACAAGTGAAGGAGGCAACTGATAGATCTGCATTAACCAGCACAGCACAGTTCAGGAGCTTCACTGGTGCAGAGGCCCTACAGGAATGGTGCCTCTGATTAAATGCCACCAGCTGTCGGTTAACCTAAGACCAAGATTAGCAGGCAGGCACAGACATCCCAGACAGCTCTGGAAGGAATCCATCTGGGCCTGTCAGTCCAGGCATAGCTCTGCCCAGCCCTATGCACCCTCCCTGACCATATGCACCCTACCAAACCCTTTGCAACCTTTCCAAGGTTGTCAGTGTGACAGAGCATGACAGAATGGCTTTGTAGAAAAGCAGTTTGGCTCTGGAAGTAAATTGCTGTTTGCAGCGATGGTCTGTTCAATTCTTCATGCTTTTCCTTAGCCTGTCGCAGGCTCACTGCCCTGTGCAATGGACAGGGGGAAGGTCTGTGCTGAGACATCTCTTCCTGGGCATGGGACAGAGGAGCTCGAGGGACAGGAATGTGATCTCTGGAGGGATGCTCTGGCAGATGTCCTGGGCATGCCAAGGAGCTCCAGGGAGAATTCAGCTGACAGGAAACCAATTTCCTCCTTACATTTACCACTCTATAAGAAGACAAG
Organism: Pardalotus punctatus; assembly: GCA_013400915.1. Lineage (NCBI taxonomy): Eukaryota > Metazoa > Chordata > Aves > Passeriformes > Pardalotidae > Pardalotus > Pardalotus punctatus. The sequence goes on along the minus strand of VZTX01022127.1, from coordinate 51,510 downwards.
AGAGTGCTTAGGAGGCAAGACCAAGATCATTCTGGTTGTGCTACATGGCATACAAGAGACCTGGGCAAGACACTCAGAGCCCCCCTTCTCCTTCCAGAGGCTTTTACGCCAGTGTAAGTACAAAGAATTTGGTGGACCTACGTCTTTAACAAGAAGAACAGTCTGGACCCCTTGAGCAACATAACGTGGGAGCATTAAGGAGGCAGAATTATTGGTGTCAGAGGAGAAAACAGGTTAGTGGTGGCCTCTGACAGTAATAAGAGAGTAAGAGGCTCTGGTCAGAGTTCCTCCCAGAATTTTCCTCATCCAAAGGGCAGCAGCTGTATTATGCAACCTTTTAATATACAGAGGAATTAGAGTGAAATTACAGGCTCTCTCTCTGATCTGCCACATTTTAAGAGTAAATTTTGGGGGGAAAAGAAGTAGGGAAAAAATTCCTTTTCCCTATAAAACTGAAATATAGCAAGTAATGGTATATGTCAGTCCTTCCAGAAGTCTTCACATTTCACTTCACTCTCAGACTTCAGCTTAATAGGCTCCAAACACAGACTGTTTTAACAGCCAGTATTCTGACATCTCTTAGTGTTATCTAGAATATGTCAGCAGCTCAAATGCAGAATAGAAATGTGGCTACAGTTTTCTTTCAAGCAATTTTTTTTGTCCTTTGACATCCAGTAGCTGCAGGGGTGATGCCTCAATTTGAGAAGTAGCTGAATTAAATGAAATGTGATAAAAAGAGACATCCAAATTCCAAACAGGTTTCAGATTAAGTTTTTTAATATGTAAATTTAGAAACATAAATTTAAATTCAAACCACAGGGTAAAAAAAAAATAGCAGCAGCATTTTGGCTGCTTGGAGAAATTAATGAATTTATTAATATTATATAGGTACATCTTGGTCAAATTTAATTTAAAAGAAAGTAAAATAAAATTTAGTGAGGTACAGACTTCTTGTACATATGATGCATGAACAAACTTTGTGACTAGCTAGAGGCACACTAACACAACATCTTAGCATATTACTACATCTTTGGCCCCTTTGGTTTTCGAACTTCACTGCCATCTGTTCTCAAAGCCCTGTTCACTTTGAGGGTTTTGCAACACAGTCCTTTACTGTTTTTCAGCTTTCCTTCATTTTGTTGTGGTCTCCTTGTACTTCTAGTGGTTTGCATGGGTGCAACAAGATCCTGACTTTCTGGCCTATCTCCTACTGCCTTAAGTCTTTCATACCTTTACCTGCTTTGGGATGAGAAATTTCAGGAGTGCTTTGCAAATCCAGACATCTGATGAAAACCACACCTTTCATTTTCTTTCTGACTCGTTTATTGCATAGCTGTAATCTTAAACTCAGGAGTGCTAAACTGATGCTTGTTTTTTCCTCTACATGAATCTCTGCCTTCTTCCCAAATTTTTGCATTATCACAAGTCACAGGATAACAGAATCATACAGGTTGGAAAAGACCTTTTAGGTCATTGAATCCAACCATTAGCCCAGCACTGCCAAGTCCATCATTAAACGTGTCCCTAAAATGTCTACATGTTTTTTAAATATATCCAGGACAGTGACTCAACCACCTCACTGGGCAGTCTGCTCCAGGGCTTGACAACCCCTTCTGTGAAGAATTTTTTCTTAATACCCAGTCTAAAACTCCCCATGGTAACTTGAGGCCATTTCCTTTTGTTCTATGTGTTTTCTTCGGTACAGTCTTCCCACATCACCTCTAGATTTTGGCCTTTTGATCCTCATAATACTTTTCCTGAAGCTCAATTTCTTTTGCCATCAACATTTCCTTCTTGTTGCCTTTCATTTCGGCAATTCTAGCTCCCTGAAGGTAACAAAACATTACCTGTTCAGGTCTTCTTTCAGACTTGTCTCTGACCACAACCCACTGCTCTTCAAATGCATTTCATTATTTGGTCAAAATTTCTCACTTCTGCATTTAAGGTCTTTCATTTCTTAACTTCACCATTTCTATTTATATGAATAAATTATGACACGGACCATGCCTGTCTCGCAGAATGGTTCCAGCCTATTCTGCCCATCAGTCCACTCTTCCACCTAAAATATCCATCTCTTGCCCATGTCTCATTTTAGATTTTGAGGAAAGCTCCATATTCACAGAGGTACTAATATTCACTTCTGCATAATATCTTAAAAAAAATAAAACACTGTTGTTGCTAGTTGGCTCAGTGATAGTTTCTTTTCCTATGCTTTCCATTCCAGATTACTTTCACATTCATGACATTTCTCTTCATTACCTCTTTGCCACAAGTCATTAACAGTAAGATCAGCAACAAAACCTGCCACCAAAAAACCTCCAAATCCTGCACCAGATACAGCATCATCAACAGCAGGTTATCCTTTAAATCATATCACAGATGCCTCTGCATCTGTGTTTCTACCATACAGCCTCAAATCTGAAAGAAACTGCCATCACAGAATGGTATCACCGGCTGCCACCATAATATAGATTCATTGGTGATAAATATCAGTATTCTGCTGAAACCTGACTTTTAAGAAAGAGGAACATGCTTGACGTTTTTCTTTCATTTAGACCCATTAGAGGAAAAAAAAATTAGTTCTGGTTTTGTATATCCACAAAATCTGAGTGTTAGTCATAATGTTAAAAAGCCTCACTACCAAGAGATATGCAAGACTTCCCTAAAAATCTTTCCAGTGAATGCTTAAGTCTGTTTTTCTTTCTTATTCTAACAAGGTTTAAGGTCATTCAGTCTTCTCCTCCCTGTTAAAATATTGTGTGTATTACCAAAACCTAACTGGCACTTAAATGCTATGCTGCTGTTGCCTTGAGTCAAACAGATATGCAAAAGGGGCAGCAGGAATGTGTGATAAAGCCCATTTTGGAATGGAAACTAATGCTTTCTTTAGCACTAGTCTAACTCAGAGGGCATTTTGGATTCAAATTAATGGACTGTCAGCACCTGCTTATAAAATTAGGTTCCAAAAGCATAGTGCAAATCTAAAACTTTAATTCCTTGCAAGCAGCTGCAAGGAATCTCTTGCAACTCTAGTGCTGCATGGAAGTGGAAGAAGGTTTAATTTTTGTTCTGTAAATATTTACCTTCTCTACCAGTTTCATCAGCATACTATACTTTGGATTAAAAGATTTTGAAAGCAGAAAGTAATTGCTGAAGAATAATAACCTGGCACTCTTATGTATCTATCAGAAATGTGAATTGGCTCAGTAATACAGAACACTGGCCACAGGACAGAGTCTCAGATACTAGCACACTTATTGGAGAAATCCAGGACAGGTTTTATTATTTATGATTGTCTTTGTGAGTGTGCATAGGAGACTTGGCAATGATGTAATCTTGGAAGGCTTTTAATCAGCTCAAGGAGCTTAACTTAATACCAGAAAGCGAATCAAGGCAAATGTTAAAGAAGCTGGCCTGTTAGTCAGCGAGCAGCTAAGGAGCCAAAGGACAGCACGCAACATCCATTAGGCAGTGGGTGCCAGGGCTAGCAAATGCCAAGGCAAGGGCTGCAGAAAGCCCTCTGGCTGAAAACTCACCAAAGGTAATGAGCAGCTGAGGATCCCTCTACATTCTGTGTCCTGCCCACCACTGTTACTGTTCTCAGAGAGCGACTAAGTTAGCTTACAAGCCTGGATCCAACAGCTAAGCTGCATTCACACATGACTAAAGGGAACCTTAGCAGTAAGGATGTGACATGTGTAGCTTAAATTTATGGTTCATCTGTTATGTGAGTGGTATCTTGAACAGAGTCCAACAACTCTTCCATCAGCTGCATCCATATGCTATGCATGTGTTCCCTGCTAAGCACATCTTTTAAATTTAGTCCTTGTGGGCGCATGTTCTACACTTTCTCCATGTTTGTGGCTCTTTCGTGTGCATTCTTTAGAAAAATACTCCTGTTCATTCAAAGGCTGTCCTGAGCTCTTCAGTTGCTCTCCAGCCATTCAGCTGTGACCTCAGCAAGATACCCCAGAACACTTCATGTTCCTTTGATGCTGTGGTGATTTTGTGACTTCTTCTTTTATATACCTTTTATATATTCTCTGTATTCTTAGCATACATGTTTGTGATTTTTTAGCCTGATATTGTAGCTTAGTTCCGGTATTCTGCTAGGCAGGAAAATGAAACATCCTAAAGGCCTCTCAGCTGGAGGCTGGAAGCCTCTATGCTTTCTTGGCTCTCTATAGAAACCGAGGTTTCAATCAAGGTTTCATACTTCTCTCTGGAACATATTTTGTAAACAGGGCTCAAGCCTCATCTGTGGGGGGGAGACTTTAGAATAGGGGGACATTACTTCATTTATTAAGCTTCTTATTGGGGAATCCTTGTCAGATATGCTAATTTTCAAGGTCTATAAAAATTGTATGCACATTACACAGTGTGTGCATTTCGGCGTTTTCCACCTTGACAAGCTGTGCACCATAGGATCCTATTAATACCAAGGTAAAACCCTTTTATTCCTTTAACCATGTCTGGCTCATCATTCTAGGACCAGAGAAAAAGGCATCACCTTCCCTGCTGTGTGACAGCCACCACTGGTTCTTGGGCTGCAGTGCGAGTTGTGAGCTCCTTGGGGAACAACTAGTGCTTCCCTGCTCTTTTGTTCGGAGGTGGTGAACATCCTGCTGCTGCTTGCAATGATGTTTTCCCCCCTTTGAAATGTATAGACTCTTCGAATAATCTGAATGTTGTGACAAGCATTTTTTCCAGTGGATTTTAAGCCTTATTCATCAGGGTTTTTAATCAGCATTTAGCATCAACAATTTCTGTCACTTTTTTGCCATGCAGGGTAAGGAGTGAGTGCTTGTATCTGTGAAAGAAGTAGTTGCCCTCCATGGTTCTCTCCCAAGTTTCCAAAGTGAAAGAACCTCTCCTAGATGAAACTGTGAGCCAAGCAGAAATAGGTGTCAAACCAGCACAATGGCCCACACACAATAGATTATAAAAGCCTTTTCTCTGGCATTTGTTCCCAAGTCTTCTGGAACAGAACATACTGCCCTACACATCATCGAAGAACTGAAGACTCAAGAAAAGCAAGAAAATTTGAAGGGAGAGAAAATATTAAATACTCCTCTCAGAACCAACAAATGTGAAGGAGTGATGCACTATTAAACACTAGTGTCATTCTTCAGGCTTGAGAGTTCAGATTTATGAAAGAAATGCATAGCACTTCCCAGAGGAGGGAGGGAAAGGCAAAACGCTTGAAGTGTCATGAATCTGGACACAAAATTATATTTTACATAAAAATATTATGAGGAAAAACAAGAACAGTGAAGTACTAAAAAGTATTGTCGGCACATTCAGGTATTAAATTGTAAGCTAACATTCGAAAATTGAATAGTGGTAAAGCTTGAGAAGCAGAGGGATTAAGAAATCTGCTGCAGCTCACATGGTAATCTGTGCCAGAAAAAAAAGTACAGAATTTGGATGTCTTCTGGTTTTAATGACACACACTGTTTCCTCTTCCCACAGATAACCCTACTGATGTGGTCGTCTTGCAAGCAGACGGTGAATTAAAAAATAGCATCTATTCAAATATTTAGCACTTGCCCACAGTAGAATTCATGTTACCTAACTTCAGCAGACTGAAAGTTGGAAATGGTATTCATCTGCCCAAATTTAGATTCCTACAGTGCAAACGTCAACAACTGAGCGAGTCATACTGACTCCTTTATAGGCAATGAAGAGAAACAGGCACTTCTGATGCGTAAGCACATCTCATCCTAAAAAATATGCCTAAAAGAGATCCAGCAAATCACATGTAGAAATGGATTTTTCACCATCAACTATAAAGAGTATCCAGACTGTTATCATTATGACACAGGCTTTTAAAGCTTGGCGAGATGAATCTCTCTCTTGGTCATTCCTGTTCCCTTGCCATGTTGGCAGAGAGAAGCAGCCGCTTTCAGAAGTCTTGATCATCTTGGCCATCTCCCTGAGCTACAAACACCTAAGATAGCTGGTATGAGCTGCCTTCCAGAGGTATTTGCTGCCGGGATGTGGATGCCTCTGGGATTGCCAAGGAGTGTGAGCTGAGAGGAATTGAAATTATTTCAGCCATTCCTCATTCCCATGTCTATTTTTGTGGATCCGAAATGTTGTCTCCAGAGATATGGAAGGCTTAGGACGCTATCAGAGAGGAGAAGGGGGCTTCAAAGATGATTATAATCTGAATTTGGATTTTTATGTATGTATCATTTAAACCACTGCCTTCCCTGAAGTTTTCCCCTTCCTCTATCAGTAGCTACCACTATTGGTGTTGGTGAGGAAGTGCATTTTTTCTTCAGAGATGCTCTGTTGCGCACAAAAGGGTCGGAGACCTGTGCCAAAGTGTGCCTCCCTCCCCCAAAGTCAGAACATTGCTTGACCACTCCCACACCCTACACTGGGGAGAAAATGAAAAGAATTTAAAAAAAAAAAAGAGGCAGGCATGGGAAGGTGCAACAATGAATGGGATATTAAGGATAATAAAACTGGAAATAGCTTCTTTTTTCCCTTCCATTTTGTCCTGTATGTGAGAAAATCCCTGAATTCACAGTTATTTCATCCCTCTTGGATTCATACAGGGGTCCTTGGAGTATGCAAATGGTGGGCTGCAGGTTTTTCTGGTCACTGCACTGCTTTTTGCTGCTCCATGCCAAGTGAGGCGTGAGGTCTCCTGCTGATCTCTGGTGTAGCTCTCTGATGTGTCTGTACACACATATGTGAGCACACTCACACAGAGATCACCACTTCAGGAAGCTGCAGTGGTATAGGTTGTGAAGGGGCTCATTTTTCATCCTTCCAGGTTCTGGTGGAAACAGCTGGCACAATATATGACTTTGTTTTGAACTGTCTCTCCAGAAAGCCATTTCAGAGGCTCACATGTCTCTTTTCTGTTCAAGCATACTTTAATTACCTGCTACATGCAAAATGAATTCTCATTAGGCAGAATTTTTCCTAAACCCATCCTGATTAAGCAGTAGCAATTATTGTTCCTGCCATTAGGCTTAGTCAGTCACCAGGGAAGTTTTGTGAGAGCAGGAAGAAAATGGAGATCTCTGCTTTCCAGTGCAGGGACTCTGCTTTGGGTCTGTGTGTGCACAGCTCTCAGCCCAGGGACCAGGGAGCATTACACTTTGAGGTCACAGATGAGAAGGGGCCCTTTCTACTTTGCCCTGTGTTCCTACAGCATCTCTTTGGGGCACCCCCTGACCCCAGCCTGGGGAGGTGGCAAGGCCAGGCTCCCTGTGGTCACCTGCCAGGCGGTCAGCAGCACTTTCAGGCCAGCAGGTGATCTCGTAAGCCACAGGGCAGCCTCACACCTCTGCTCCCCAGGCACTCACACCTCTGCTCCCCAGTCCTGTTTTCACATGCAAGCCTTAGCAGCCCTGCATGCCAGACTCCACACTCCTGAGCCATGTGACCCACCCCTGGAGCCTCCCCTCCTTATCCCCAGCTCCTGCAGGCTCGCTCCCTCTGCCTGGGTAGCAGCTGAGCAGCCAGCAGCAGCTGTAAGGCTCGCTGGGGGAAGGGATCCTTTCTTTAATTTCTCCAGGTCCTTTTGTGCCATCCCTGTTGGCAGCACACCTGCCAGGCTGTTCGCCTCCAGGGCCAAATTGTACTTCTCGATTAACCAGCAGCTTGTCCAGGAGCTGTGTTGTCTGTCAGTCAGCTCAGGGTCTAGGGGACATCTAGGGACCACTCAGGACCAAACTCAAGTCCAAAGTCAGGACAAAACTTAGAACTGAGTTTGCTATGGCATGAGAGGGAGACATTAGGCAGAGGATGTCTAGAACCTTAACTTGGTCTGATTTTTCCCAAGCAGCTTTGATCAGTCTGACCCCAAATGGTCCAGCCAGAGGCCAGTTTCTCAGCAGTTCTCAGAGGAGCTGCTCCAAAGCACAGCCCGAGCACGAGTCACAAAGGCTCAGCAGAATTGCTTGCTCTGCCTCGCCATCCTCATCCCTTCCCATGCTGACACACTTGAGATGAACACAAATACAAAACTGAGCACACTCAGAGAGAAGACTGAAAACAGGCTCCAAGAAACTGTCTCATCTGGTTCCACAGCAGATTGTACCTGGTTCATCACGTATTAAATATGATGGCCATTAAAGTCTGTTCAGAGAGTGAGTGATGAACCGGATGGAAAAAAACCACACATGCACAGTGAGAATTAGATCACTGCCTGCTTGTTTCAGGGGAAACACCAGCCCTGTGTTACAAGAAACGGTGAGGAAATGCTCTCTGTTCACTGCTGCCCATGCATTTTTTGTGATTTCCTACATGTGACTCTCTCCCCCCAAGTGGAAAAGGCACGCATCCCAAGGCATTTATCTTTCTGCAGTGCTGCTCTCTGCAGATCCAGAAGTCAGACCACTTAAACTGAAGCTGAAATCGTGCTTCTACCTTGTGTCTCTGCCAACTTTATATGCATGTCTTTGTCAGGGCAGCTTCTGCATTTGCAGAAAGAGCATTGCCTTTTCCCAGTCTCCCTTGTTTCTGTCCTTCCTGACTTTAAATTCAGTATCTGTAGGTTACAAAGCTGGCTGCTTGCTTGTTCTGCTCCTCTGCTTGCAGGACACCTAATAATAGCACTTACCTGGAACATATAGTTCTCCAGGAATGGCACAAACCCTGATCACCACACTGGGTTTGTGAAGGAGTTGAATATTTGGCGCAGATTTATCAGAAGGACTGGGAAGGATGACAGCTCCCCCTTCTGCTTTGCCCCCCAGTCCCTGTCTTACATTCCCACAGGGACACTTTCACTTGTCCTCAGTTCCTTCACACCATGCTCTTGGCACTGTAGGTGTTACCCACGAGCAGGGACTTTTCTCTCTGACAGTCCAATGCCCATGGCACATCCAGCAGACTTTTATGTCATATGATCACAGTATGTACTCTCAATATTATCCAGCTTAGCCTCACAGCATACTCAAAATGTTATTAAGAGTAATTCTGTAGAAAGGTAAAAGGAAAACTAATGACGACTGGCTAGGCAATGGCCATGCAGGGGCCGGAGCAGAGGTAAAGCTGTCCTCAAGACCTTCAGGTGATTTCCAAATGATGCATATCCTTCTGGAACATGATGCAGATATATCAAATGAAGCAGCAGGTACTAGTCCCACCTGGGATGACAACTCACACAAGACATCACAGTGAGGTACATCTTATGCAAAATATCTGCACAGACATTCCTCCCTTTCACTTCCTAGATCATCCTGCCTCACATCTCAGCCTTAGCAAGTGAGATCCATGCAATTTGGAAACAGGTTGAGTAGTGAAAAATAAATAAAACTGTACTCCGTGTCAGCAATGTTTCCTGTTATTCCCGGAAGGCAGGTAACAAACACTACATAATCCTGCTGACATTAATAAATCCTGCATTCTCCTCCATTCCATCAGTGCCATAAAACTTGCTAAGTCTAACATGAAAAAGTCTGAATGTGATGGACTGTGCTGAGATTGTGTAGAATTCTCAATATTCAGCTGAAAATAAACTAGAGCACTGATGCCAAATCTTCAGTGCTGATGACTTTTCTTCCATCTCAAGCAGAAAAAAAGACAAATTTCTCTTTGCCTGCTGAAAGTTAGTAATATAATCCTCTAATCAGTAGTGTTGGTCTATCATTTGCAAATCAGAATAGATGTCAAGAGAGAAAATATAAAAACTGACAATTCATTGCTCATCCACCATAATCACCGTTAATATATTGTTGTATCTGGGAGCAGAAATGCCAGGTTAGTTTTATTTGCAGTTCTCTTCACATAATTTCTTTTAAACCTGGCTAATGTCTCCCCACCATTTCATCCGCTGGCAGATTGGTAGCCTCTGGGTAAAACTGACCCTTCTCTCTCCCATCACACATCCCACGCATTTGTTTTTCTGTAATTGGACATCTTTTCCATCTTCATGCCCAAGGTCAGCTGAGAGACGCCTCCCACCACTTCTGGTTTGAGAGCATCACAGAGTAGCCATTCCAGGCTCCATATCACTGCTCTTTTATTCTTCAGCCTCTCTGCCATATAACTTGCTATCCAAAATCCTTCTGAACAAAATGCATTTCCTAGACTGTCATCTTCTCTAATTCTCTGTTTAAAGTCTTTCTGCTACTGTCCAAGCACAAAATCTTCCCAAACATAAGAGTAATCATATCCCTTTTCCAATTTTCCTCCAATTCCTACAGATTGCTCAAAGTACCTCTTGTGCCTTTCATTTCCTTTCCTTGTAGCTCTCTCGGGACAGCATGTGGTGGCAGGAAGGACTTACACACATGTGCTTCAAATCTCACCAGTGAGATCTTCCCCTTGATTTCTTACTATTTGCCACAGGTGAAAGATGAATGAATGAAAGTAATGGCAATGTAGGACCCTTCTTTGGGTTCCCCTGTGTGCTCTGTCTTTACCTCTTCCTACAATACATAAAAAGGACCATGACTATCTCCAAATCTTGGGCTGCATCCAGAATATTTGTTCTGAGTAGCAAAGAATGGGGAAGACCCTAATTCTGAACCACCAGCTGCACTTTCAGATCATCTTCAGAGCCCTGTCTTCAAGTTATTCCATAAGTATCAGACTTTGTCCTAACCTTGGAGGTACAAGCATGTCCTGCTCGTGTCAGAGAAATGGGGAGCAAGAACAGGCAGAGTAAGAGGGTACCCACACAGTAACTGATTGTTAGCACTGGATCCCCTCCAGCGACCAAGTTTGACCATACAGGAGACCCCCTCCACACAGAGAACCCCAGTGGAACCAGGCGAGAGAGGTGGCAATGCCAATCCTTCAGGCACCTACCCCACTCACCTTCTTCCCTTTGCCATCCCTTCCCTGCAAGAACTCCCTGTCTGCCATGGGACTCTGGCTCCTCTTCAACTCTCACCCCTCCTGATAACATGACACTATAAAGGTGGCAGGCTCAGGGTTATCACTGAGCATTCCTGATAGCGCTGTCAGTGCCTTTACAAAGGCATTGGATTTTGCTCACATCCAAGCCATTGTTTCAGGCTGCCAGGGGGGGCAGGAAGCCTGCACAGCATCACTTACACTCTGCTTATATTTGGGGGTTAATTTGTAATCAAAAAGGCTGTAAATTCCTTTTTAATTTCCTTTTTTTCCTTTTAATGACTGTTTGGATTCTGCTGAGGCAGAGGATTTCACAGAATCTTAGAATATTCTGAGATTTTCAAGGAAAAGAAAGGTGTGCAATTTGCTTGCACCAGCCATGATGTCTAGTGCTGCTGAGGGCTTCATCCTAGTGAAAACAAGCCAATCTGTAGCTTTCACACCTCTTTACATCTCAAAATTAACAGAATGGGGAGGGAGAAAATTATACCTTGCCCTAGTGGTTTGTTTTAATTCTACAAAGTATCTTGATAGCCTAGTTCACAGCTGATGCATAAGAGGAGTACAGTCTTTTTCCTTGATGAAGGTGAATTTATAAAGGCAAATAAAGCAAATTGCACAGTGAGCCAACAGGGCAGGTGTTTGGCAGCTCTGTCCCAAAGAAGTGGAGACTGTAGGGAACGAGCCTCTCTGAGCTTTGTTTTCTCAAGGGCTCTTTGGGCGTCCAACCTCCTGGCACATTGAACAGAGTTTCTCAGAAGTCCTACCCAGGGGTCTCCAGGTGAAACAGCTTCTCAGCTTCCTCTGTTCCAGCAGTCAAATCAAAAGTGGGAGCAGGAAAAAACAAGATACATCTGCCCCATGCAGAAAAGGCAGTTATCCACAAGGAGAGATGCAGCAATATGGTTGCAGGAGCCTTACCAAGCCTATGGGAGTAGAACATGAATGAAGATTGGCTTTGGTTTAAGATAATAGGAGCAAAAGACAATGCCAGTCAGAGAGGCCCTGCTGAATTCCCTCTGCTGTGGGGCAGCCATGGCTCCTTCCAGGGTGGCTGGACGATCCTGTGCATCCAACATTACAGTCACTGGCACTAGACAGCAAAAACAGAGACTATCAAATGATATCCAATTCCAGGACAGAGAGCCAAAATGGATTTTGAAATAAGCTTTTCCTAAGGGTGAAGAAAGAAGTGAGGTGATATTTTTAATTTGGGAATTAGGTCATCCTTGCAAGACTTAATCTCAGACAAAGAGCTTCTGGAAGGATTTAAGCAGGGACCGGCATGGAAAGTGTCTGGAGACATGGCATGGGCTGATTTCTGTCAAACTGCACTTAATGGTGATTGTAACCATCTACTTCTGTTGCAAAAAAAACAGACCATCAAAGTAATTCAGACACCAGGTAATTTGCACAAGAGAAAGGGAACGATCCACGCTGGTGTAGAAGGCAGACCTCAATCCATCCATGCCAGCCTGGTATCCCACGTCCACAAAAGATAAAATCAATTGAAACAGACCCAGGAACATGCTACAGGAAACAGGCAGCCTCACTTAGAAGGAGGAGGATCTTGCCTTGTAAATCTGGTAAAACAAAGGATTTGATTGCTGCCTATAAACATATTGGGGGTAGATACAAGGGAAGGAAAACAGCTGTTATGCTGAAGGACAGCACTTGCACAAGAACAAAAGGGTATGAACAGGTCATTAATACATTTGTGAATATGATTATGGGATATGGTGCCTACAATACCAAAGGTTTTGCTTTGGTGACCAGGACACCCCATTGGTTTTAAGCTATGCAGCAAATCCCCTGGCTGTTGGTCCTGATTAATTTTTCTGATATTAGCTTTATGCTTCTTGCCAGTTGGTAATTTTTAACTCCTCAGGGTGTATCATCCTGGTGTATTTGTCATAGGAAAGATATATTTGGAGCAAGAGTACCTACCCCAACCTCCTGCGCACATCCTGAGTCACGTGGAAGGTGGCAAAAGTTGTTCCTGATGTTGATGAGAGAAAGACAGGGAAAGAAAAGAGAAGAGACTACCCAAATCACACCTCACAGAAAAGGCTACACCAATATTAAAAACTGGGACAGTTGTTGAAACTTTTAATCTGCAGGGGAAGATTTACAAGTGACTGAGGTCCCTAAAGGTGAAACTCAGAAACTCACATATGAAAACACATGTAGAAAGTTTTTGCACTTGGTAGAGCTGTGACCAAGGTTTTTTGGTTGCAATGTTTTGTTAGGCAGGCTGGGGACTGTTTCTGGCCCCATTGGATTAGGAGGCATATTCCTGGCTTGCTGCATCCTGGATGCCAGGGCAGTGGAGGCAGAGAGGAAATCTGTTGGCTGCTTCATTGGAGATGATCCTGTGATTCCTCCCCTCTCTAATTTTTATGCTCAGGGCTCTGGGGAGGCAATGTTCTGCTTACTGTGGTTCTGGACTCATTTTCTGGGCAAAGAATCCTCCATCAGTGACACATCATTTTTAGTTATTTTGAGAAGAGAAGAAAAGAATGAGCTTTTTTATGTGGGTTTCTTTGGGCTCCAGAAACTATAAATGTCTTCATTTTTAAGTGTCAGCCTTGACATGCACAGCTGATTTAGACCTCAGTGATGAATTTATCTGCTCTGCTATGTATCATTTTTTGGGAGTTATAATTGAATTAAAATTGTATACTCTGTGGGCAGGCTGTGATAGGTAATTAAGTTTATTGATTATGCCACAGCTCAGTTTGTCAGATGTACAGCACACCCCGCACTCTAATTGCTATTACATATACTGGACAGAGCTCATCTCAGATGGTATAAGCTGGCATAAGGCCATTCCTTCAGCAACAGCTTTCACGAATTTGGGACTTTATGTTTCTGCTGAAGCTGTGGAAGAGGATCGTAGGCAAAACAGACAAACCTCATTTTGTTTGAAAGTGCTATAAAATTATACATTTATCTAGATCAGCAGCCTGGTGGATTTAATGGTCCATAAGGCTTCTTCCTAAACCTGCAGTGATTTATAAGTTCACGTGGAGGCTGTACTGAATTTTCACTTTCCAGTCGGGAGCAAAAATTGCCTTTCACTGAGGACCACACTGAGTGCTGAACCCTAAACTCAGTGCAGAGTCATCTGGGTTGAAAACCATGAAAAACTAATTATTTGCAGAATATTTATTCTCAGGCAGTGCAAATAACTGATTTTACCTAACCAGACACAGCTCTTCATAGAGTAATAAAATGCAGTTTTATGCCAGTGCTAAAATGAAACAGGGAAGACTAGGAATAATGGGAAGGGTAATAGAAGACCTGGAGGAGAGCCAGTGGACTCTGTGTGGTGATGCCTAGGGCAAAAGGGGGTCAGAAAGATTGTGAAAAACAGAAAGGAACATGTGTGCAAGGTGTTTCAGAGGGACCATTGAAGGGATAAGGTGCTAAAAGGAATTTGAGATGCTCAGAGAGCTGAATATGCAGACGCACAATTTTTCCCATCTCCCACACCTTTGATCAACACCATACCCTCCTAGGGACTAGTAGGCCAGGCCTCCTAGGAGAAGAAGCAGGAAGAGTTAGGCTGGGACAGGAGCTGCAAGGAAACCAGTGTAGCAGAGCTCCCTGCTCCTGCTCCAAGAGATGTGAGCTGGCAGTGGGTATTGTCGGATGGGTTTCTGCCTCCTCCACTCAACCTGCCCAGCTCTGCCTGTAGCCGGAGAAGCCTGTGGGGCAGGCAGCAAGGCAGGCACTCAGCTCAGGGCAACCCCTTTACATATTTCCAAGCAGATACAGATTAATTTGCCATAATTTCCATGCTGTGCTCTGCCTCTAGCACCAAGCCAGCTCTCATCCCACCAGGCAGGGAACATCAACAAAGCCATATGATGTGACCACCATGGTCTTGCACCCCAACAGCCCTGCAGGCTTAGACATACTTCCAGAAATCCTGAGCTTGTTTTGTCTTGGGTTTTTTTTTTTTAACTGCATTTTTTAGATCCAAGAGCTAATTTGCTGTTGTGCATGTGCAGAACAACCCATAGCTGGAAAAGTCTGATGAGCCTGTGCAGCACCACTGACCTTGAGACCATTGTGTTCCTCCATGACAAGTCTGGCCAGTTACTTATTCCTCATGTCTCTGCTTGAAAATAGTGTAATTCATAACTTTCAGGAGCATGTAATGGCGTTGAAGTCTGTAACACAGTAAGCACATGAAGGCCTTAATCCCACAACTCACAGAAGTGGCTAAGGAAGCTTGTGGGACTTCTGCTGAACCCACTGGGACCGCTCACATTTTTTAAGCTAGACTTTGCTGGAGAAGGTCTTTTGAGCTGAGCTTTTGAGGGACTGTCAAGCTTATGAAAATCAGATACTGGGCATCCAGATTTAGTTGGAAATACTGTTCTTCCTCCCTTTTAACAAACTTGAGCTTCAGGAACCAGAGAAAAAGATACATTAATTTGTATTGCACGAGATACATATTTCCTCCAAGACTTTACCTTGAAGTTGAGGCATATTGCCTACCCAGAAGACTGAAAAATACTGTGAGAAATGGGTCTGAAAATGTGGCATCTGAAAAGTGATGATACAGTTTCAAGGAGAAGAAAGTAGTAAACCAATTTTCAATTATACTAAGAGATTTTTTTTCCTTTTGGTCTCTTTCTCTCTATCCAAATCCTTGAGCCTCTTTATTGCTTTCTCCTTTTGATTGAGGCTGCTTCTGCTCGCCTCTGACTGCTGCTAAGCACCTCAGTTTTAAAATGTGAATAAAGAGAATATGCCATTAGGGAAGAAAGTGCTGCTGGAAGGAAAGTCAAGGTTGAGGCCATCTCCTCTGAAGATGTGACATGATGCTAAAGTATCTTTATTATCACATATAATAAAATGCTTTTAAACTTCTGCCAAACTGCAAAGTTGTTTTGGTGGTCTATGTTCAAAATATGTTGTAAAAATAGGTAACAAGTCACAATTTTGTGCTACCCCACGTATTTCTGGACAGAGCTGTTAAGCATATCACCTTTCTGCATCCCTAACTTCTTGCCCCCATGTATGGAACTGCTGCTACTATGCAATAAGTTGAGTCAGCCAGGGCTTTACATGCTCCAGAGGCCTGAAGTGTCCCAAGCTAATCCACTGCACTTTCAGAGTATCAGAGTTGACAAGGTATTTCCTGACAGCTGTGCCCTTAATGGGACCTAAGCAATGCTCCTTGTAGTCCTCTATTCCTGAGTAGCTGAGACAAGAAGACTGGGAGCTGAATTTACTGGATGTTTGATTAGCAGGTTTTTGGCTGCTTTCCCCCTATAGCGAGCTCTCGATGATTTACAAATCTCAGAGATAGGAATGGGAAATCCTCCCCCAGTCACAATATGAAAATCCATTGCTGGTGACTATGGACACTAGCTTGAGAGTCCTCTGAGAGACCTCAGTGAGTTCCCAGAGGATTCTCTCCTGTGCTAAGCACCAGGAAATCTGCAGTTTCTATTTCCCTGCTAAGTGCTGATGTTAAGAAGGAACCACTAAGCTGACACATCTGACCTTACAGACTGGATTTGCCCTTAAAGATAAGAGGATAGGAAAGTGATCTTAGGTGAGAAGAGCCAAATTTCTCATCAGTCTGGTTTAGCAGTAACAGAGAGGATATTCCTGGAGTGCACTCTGCTTCTGCTTAGGGTGATGAGACTTTTAAAGTGAATAAACAGGGATATGCCAGACAGTAAGGGCCAGAGCCCAGACCAGAAGCAGTCCACTAGGATGATGAGATCTTTTCCCTTTTTGCTGTTTAGGTGGGTTATTAGATCTCTCATGAATAGAGAGAATCCTCTATCTGCTTTTTCTCAACCACACAACTCTTCTGGTTTTTCCTTCTTGCCAGGTTGGATGTCAGGTTTAATTATAGGAGCAATGGTGGAAAGGAAAAAATAATCAACTTATATCTTCATTGTTTTTACTTGCTGCCCTTGCTCCCCCTCTTATATGACCTGCAGATCATGTTATTCTTTTTTCTATTTCTTGTTGCGCTAGAGGTGCAGTCATATTTGAGATTCTTAGCAGCTATGGGATGGGGAAGGGAAGAGCTGACTGTACAAAGAGCCACCACTCTTCCAGGTTGCACTCAACACTGTGAAAACACATTTTAGACATTAAAAAAAAGCAATCGTTGCACTTTGAGACCAGACAAGCATAGAAAAATTGGAGCCTGATGAATATTCACCTGAGCAGAGGTGACATCTCAGTAAAGCCATC
Organism: Pardalotus punctatus; assembly: GCA_013400915.1. Taxonomy (NCBI): domain Eukaryota; kingdom Metazoa; phylum Chordata; class Aves; order Passeriformes; family Pardalotidae; genus Pardalotus; species Pardalotus punctatus. The sequence goes on along the minus strand of VZTX01022127.1, from coordinate 34,452 downwards.
ACAGGATGTATCTGTGCAGATGCCATTGAAAGATATATCTGCTGTTCAGTGAGGAAAGTTCTGCTATGGAAATGCAGTCTCCAACCTGCTGATAAAGCTAAGGCCGTGTGCTTGGGGCAGTCGTACTTTCCCCTTGCAATGTCAAAGACAGATTTAAAAATTTTTGAAAGTCATCTAACAGCAAATGGCCTCTGAGATTCAGGCAGGACTCTCTGAAGGTTGGGAAAATTACTCTGCTTGTTCTTCAGTCTGTTGGGTCCATCACCAGTAAATCTATTGCATTTGAAAATGGGCCCCTTACTACAGAAACTGGAGTTTTCAATTATTTTATAATAGACTATGTTTTCAGAACACAGCTGCCACAAATATTTTTCTAGAAGAAGCATAGGTTCAGTTCCCCAATTCTTTCTGCAAGTTTCTATGCAATTTATTTAAATTAATTTCTTTGAGAAAAATAACATCTGCTACCATTTAATGCAATTCGATCTGTTACTCTCTCTCTTTTAAAAGGGGAGTTTATGCTGTTTGTATTTACACGTAACAGTTTTAATATGGAAGTTAAATTAAGCTTGCATATAAAACGCACATAAATTTAAGAAAGGTAAACAGGTTAATAAATGTATTTTAAAGGTTCATTGAGTTGGCAATCCCATTCAGCACATTTACAATAAAGAGATCGAAGTTCTTTTGTGCAACTTCCTATTTTCTAATAGCTCTTTAATAAAAGACTGAAAGAGAAATACATAGAGCACTGAGAGCAGATGGCTTTTCTTAAATTTTTCATAAAGTGCAGTGAGCTTCATGCTGAACTCTAGAAAATATAAGCTTTAAACTAAAACAAACACCACAGCTTGTTAACATAACAAACATAAAATCTTTAATATTTTGCTAATGGACTGCCAAAGCAAGTTGGAGACAAACCTCCAGGTATACCAGCTGCAAATAAAAAAAAGTATTCTTCCCACACATTGACTAGCTATTGCTGCAGAAAATGCAAATAAAAGCATGCATTGGAGGTAAATAATAATTCCCAGGCAAATTGCTTTGCAACAGGTTGGAAACAGTCAGTGGCCATTTAACCTTGCTCCTGGCAAGGAGCAGTGATGCTCTTCTCCTGCCACTTGAAAGAGTGGTAAGCCCCCAGTGCTGTGCCTTTGTGGGTCAGAAAGCATGGCATGGGGCCCCCATGCAGACCCCAGGATCTGGCCATTCCCCACCATTAATGCTGGTGCTATGCCCTCTCACTGTGTCCACTGACCAGTCTTTTGACGCTGATGTCATGGACTACTCTTCAGAGCATCTTCATCACCTTTTAATTCTCCATCCAGCTCTCCTGGTAAACCATGGTTGGTCTCTCTCTCTGTACTGCCAGGGATGTCTTTCAGATTGCATGGTCTTCTCCTGAGACCTGATGACTGTTGCTAGAAGCCCTTGCATCAACCTGTATATGTCTCACTCCTAACCTCAGCAAGCAAGCCTGTACTAGGCTGATTTTTAAAGTATTTTCTACCTGGAGTCTCCTGAAGGATAAACACAAAACAAAAAATCATCATTTGCATTTGCAGGCTACTGTTTTGCAGAAGTGAAAAGGCATCCTTGGGGCACTTTCTGCCTTTCCTCCCTCCAGGCAGGTGGACAACAAGGAGGTAAAAAGTAATTGCCTATTCATGAGCCAACATCAGTTTTCCAGGGAATGCAATGCTCTGAAGGAGAGTACACAGAATAGCGGTGATTAGGACAATACTAGCTCCAATACTCAGCTCCTGGAATGAACACTTGCATAAAAGGTAAATCTCCATTTTTACAATCTACAGGGGAATTACATCTCATTTTCTCTCACAAATTCTCTCTCATCATGCTTGTATCTGACTTACAGACAGGTCCAATCAGCTGAAATATGTCTTGAAAATAAGACCCTCCCAGCCTTCATCTACTGGGAAGGCATGTTTTCCTCACAACATGCAGTAGTGACTCCTGGGACCCTACAGCAGAGCAGGACTAAAAGTGCTCTCTACAACAGCCGTTAAAGGGTCCCACCACCGAATCTAACTGTTATGTCCCATTAAAATTGACACAGTTTTCCCTGAGTATTCCAGAACTGCATTAGGCCCTCTGTCTGCAGGCCAGGCACAGCTCTGTATTTTAAATGCTACAGCTGTGCTATCAGCCCTCATGGGACAGAGGGGACGGAAAGTAATTACACTTTGCAGAAAAGGCTGTTGAATCAGGGCTACTTTGAGCTGCTATGAAGCAGCCTACCATGCTCAGCACCTGGGGCTGCAGCGCTGCCAGAAGACTCTGGGAAAGGCAGAATTTGAATTTCACCTGAGCTTCTAGGTTGCAAGTACAGAGTTCTCCTGCTGCCGTGGCATTGAATATCATGGCGTGCTTTGTGCAAACCTTGCATGTACTGCAATAATACTGCTGCTGCTGCTACTGCTACTGTGGGTGTCCAGAGGAAGATGGAGCTGATCTGACACCCAGCCCCACTCTCTGCCCCAAAGAATTCTCCCCATGAAGTCTGGAGCCACAAGCTTGCACCTTTCTCAGAGAGAAAAGAGAGTTCTAGCACTGGACCCTACAGGACTCATTGATGGAGCTTGAAACTAGCTTGGAATGGGGAAAGGGACAAAACCAGGCTTGCCAGTAATGAGCAGTGGGATGGTGTGCCACCCTCAAAACTTGAGGAAAGGAGTGTAGTTGCACTGTTTTAGAATTTTCCTTTCTCTCTCATGGAGAATATAGATAAACTGTACTTCTTGTACTTTCTTAATCTCTGTGTTTTGTGTTAGATGTTGTACAAGCCTGACCAATGGTTTTAGGGGGTGGATTCCCTTTGACCAATAAGTACTAGTTTATTAGTGTGTATAAAAAGAACTTATTGTAAATAAATCTTTCTTCTTCGCCATCTTGAAGCCTGTCTGCCTGACTTCCCTGCCTGCTTCCACAAATCCTATGAATAACAGAAAAGCAGACAACAAAGGAGCACTAATAGGATGCCTCAATCTGCTTCACCAAGTGCTGGCCGCAATGTACCACACCACTAATGCTCCCATCATGAGGCACAAACAAGAGCTTGAGGCTTTGGCCCAGTCCCTGAGATGTGACATTGCTGGTGTAAGCAAAACCTGGTGGGATGAGTCCTGTGTCTGGAAGGCCCTGTTGAATGGTTACAGGTTCTTCAGAAGGGATGGGCAGGGCAGAAGAAGCAGAGGGGTGGCATTGTGTGTAACAGCGGGGTTAGAATGGATAGAGCTCACAGCTAACAATGACACAGCTGACAGCCTCTGGGTAAGAATCAAGGGAAAGACAAATAATGTGGATATCATCACGGGAACCTACTATAGACCTCCTAGCCAGGATGATGACACCAATGAATTATTCTTTGAGGAGCTAAGGGACACTTCCAAGTCAATTGCCCTTGTCCTTATGGGAGATTTCAACTTGCAGCTGGGAGCATCACACAGCTGCTAGAACATGGGCCAGAAGATTCCTAAAAAACCTGGATGACAACTTTATGGAGCAGGTCCTAAGGAAGATGACTTAGAAAGATGCCCTCCTTGATCTACTGTTTGTCTTGTAAGCAAGTGGAGATTGTCAAACGTAATTTCCTTCTATGACAGGATAGCCCACCTAGCTGATCTAGGAAAGCCAGTTGATGTAATCTTTTTGGATTTCAGCAAAGCTCTTGATACAGTCTCTCACAAAATATCCAGCACACAGCTGGATAACCAGCTCGCATGGTGGGTGAGCTCACAGGTCAGGCACAAAGGGTTATAGTGAATGGGGTGACATCAGACTGGCAGACAGTCACCGCTGGGGTTCTGCAGGGCTCCATCCTTGGCCCAGCTCTCTTCAATATCTTCATTAACAGCTTGGACACAGGATTCAAAGAAATACTAAGTAACTTTGCTGTAAGGACTAAACTGGGAGGAGCTGTTGACCTCCTTGAGGGCAGAGAGGCCCGTCAGAGAGACCTTGAGAAATCAGAGACATGGGCAGTGGTCGCAGAACCAAGCTTGACAGAGTTCAAGAAGCATTTGGACAACACTCTCAGGAACTTGGGGTGATTCTTGGGGTGTCCTATGCAAGGCCAGGAGTTGGGCTTGATGATCCTGAGTCAGTATATTCTGTGGTTCTTTGAGTCTGGGCTTAGAGGCTTTTTCTGCTCTTCTTGTCTCTCATGTGGTACATTTGGAGCAGAAAATGTCAGAGCACCCCTTTCTGTCCTGACGGAGATTTCCTTTTCCTGTTGCCACCCTGGAGGATAGATAACAGTTCTTCCAAGCATGGTTGTATTCCTTAGTCATTACTTTGGTAATCTTTGCCCAGAATACATTTGTCTTGGGGCAGAAACATGTGAGATGTTCTAGGCACCATTCCCAGTTATACTTTCTCCAGCAATATGCATAGATTTTATGTGTTCCTGCCAGTTTACAATGCCTGAAAATGAACTGTTTGTGGGTGGTCTTAAATCCTGCCTATGCATTGCTGTTTATATGTGTTTATGTTATGTTTTATGGCATATATTAGGCCACAGGGATATTTTAAGAACCAGATGATAAAGGCTATGGCACAGGTGGTAAGAGGTTTATTTCTTTCAGATTCTTTCTTCAGTCAGGGTCAGCTCTGGTGTATCCACCAAATGGAAAGGGAGGTCACTTGGAGGCAGTTTGGTCATGGCACTGCCGGCAGTTGGCTTTTAGAAGTAAATGCAAGGGGCTGCAAAAGGCAGGAATTGTGCCTTCTGGCACTTTAATTTATGTATCTTGAGGACCAGAAATCTTTATTTTGTTTTATTAGTTATTGATTATTTTTTATGTAGAAATACCAGGAATGCTGAGCCTCCCTTGCTTTGTTGTGCTGGAGGCCTTTCTTCCACAGGGCAAGATCCCTACCAGGGGCAAGAACCCTTTTAACAGCAGAGGTTGCCTGGCAGCTGCATCTTCAGGCATTAACAAAACCACAAATTACTGTTAAACACACATATGTCTCAAACCCAAAAATTTGGTCAAAACTACTTCCCGCTGAATTTAGTGCATCCTGTTTTGGCATGTGTGACACCAGGAGCCTTGCACGTGGCTGGGAGGCAGGGGACTGGAGGCAGTGCCTGCAGGTATGGGGTTGTTGCATTGATTTTTTCCTGGAGCAACATTTTATGTGTGTGGTCCTCATCTAGCCCCGTGGAAGTCTCAGCATGAGAAATCTGGTGCTCCTGAAGATCAACATCATGTAGTACAGGGTGCAGCTGGGCAGAAGACCTCTAGATCCACATCAGCAAAAGTGGACCTTACAACTGCAGGGAACACAAGCCCAGCTAAGTTTGGATTCTGTCCCTCAGTAGCACTATGGAGAAATAAAGCATCTGAGGGACTTGCCAGACTTCACATTCCCAGGGAGACAGCACACTGGCCTCTTGGCATTCTGACCCTGCACTGCATCAGTTTGGCTGGGAACATGATGAAATGAGGGCTCTAAGAAGTAGCAGGGGCCAAACCAAAACTTTCTCTCTGCTAGCATCTGTAACACAAAACTAGGAAGAAATATTACTAAAATATAGCAACGTGTCCTTATATCCCAGGCAATCTCTGATGAAAAACTTAAACTAGAAATTAGGTCATAAAATAAGTTCTACTTCACTTCTACGCCTCCAGTTTGGTGGAGAACATTGGTGCTAATAATTTGCTATGTTGTTCCCACCCATTTAGTTTTATGGGTCTCTCAGAAACACACTTGCAGAAGAGATCTCAGACACCAAAACAAGCCCTTTCTTACCTCCTCATCTTAAATCCCACAGCAAGGACAACCTGCTTGGCAGCCTCTGACACCAGGGTCAACACTTGCAAATGTAGCAGAACAGCTCTTCCAGAATGACAACGGTGTTATCAAACACTGTGTGGGCATTTTAATTCCAGAAGAAGAGCCGCTACCCCAAGACTTCTTCCAGAATAACTACTTTGGTAAATTTCCAACTGTAGGCAAGTCCTAAGCTTTTCAGTCACGACTGGAATGAATCATTCATTGCTTTCGGAGAATGCAACAATCTCACATATAAAGCATCTAAATTTTTTGGCTCAAAAAGCTGCACAGTCCAGAGTTGAAATGTGAGCAATTGCTGCAAATTATAGGTAAACTCTTCTTCACTTGAATAGTTCTCACTTTTGGAAATGTTTTCACTGATATTAAGGCAACTACTCTAAGTCTTAAGTGCATCTGAAGCCTGTGAAGTGGAGCCCAGCAAGTCAATTGCATCGGGGAAGCTGAATATCTGTGATGGAGGAGGCAGGCAGAGAGGTGAGTTATCAAGAGACAGGCAGATAGCAAAACTGTGGTTAGAAAACTGCATGATGGCAGATCTGCTAAGCATCAGGTGGCATAGATTTTGTCCTCCTCTTTCATCCCACAGCATCACCTTGCTCCAGCACGGTGCCTGCCTTGGGACATGTGTCTGGTGTAACACCTGGCCTTTGCATGCTGCCCATCAGCATGGTACCTCTTCCTGGCCTTGCTCCTCAGACAGGAGCTGCGTTTCAACATCCGACACCTCACTGTGTTTCTCTGTGTCGCACCCTGTGCAGTGACACAGCTCTGAGAGCTCCAGCAGCATTTCCATGCTGCAGTGGGTGCCCAGGAGCAGGGACGGTGCCCTCAGTGGCAGCGGCTGCTGTGGTGGAGCACACTCTGCACTGTTTCCCTGTGTGGTGCTGTGTGTGCTGGTTGGGTCGCGCTGCTGAGGGTTTGGCTGCTTTGAGGAACTTTGAGTGCAGCTACAGCAGGCAGCATCCAGCACAGGCCACATTGCAGGTGTTATCCCATCCCAAGCTTCAACAGAACAGACTGCATTCCAGGTCTGCTGGGGCATCCTTGGGGGACAAGGGTGGCTCCCACATCTATTGAACTTGAACAGGGAGAGTGGAACCCAACACGGATTGTCTTGCCACCCTTGCTTTGAAAACTCTGTGACTGGGAGACTGGAAGGCTGGGGCCAGTGCAAAGTGGAATATCCAGCTTGGTGGTGTGGGCCTAAGTGGCTCAGGATCACACCTTAAAATGCAGTTTGTGGTTTTCAAGCAAATCCTAGTAGGAACTGGCATGTGTCTTAGATATTGCTGGAAGTTTGGGAAAACTACTTCCTTCTCCTAAGTCCTGTGCTGACACTGAATCATCCCCTTGATCCATTTCTTTTTGTTACAGCAGAGTCCAGGATATAAGCTTCCTCCTCTCCTCTCCTCTCCTCTCCTCTCCTCTCCTCNTTTTCTTTTCTTTTCTTTTCTTTTCTTTTCTTTTCTTTTCTTTTCTTTTCTTTTCTTTTCTTTTCTTTTCTTTTCTTTTCTTTTCTTTTCTTTTCTTTTCTTTTCTTTTCTTTTCTTTTCTTTTCTTTTCTTTTCTTTTCTTTTCTTTTCTTTTCTTTTCTTTTCTTTTCTTTTCTTTTCTTTTCTTTTCTTTTCTTTTCTTTTCTTTTCTTTTCTTTTCTTTTCTTTTCTTTTCTTTTCTTTTCTTTTCTTTTCTTTTCTTTTCTTTTCTTTTCTTTTCTTTTCTTTTCTTTTCTTTTCTTTTCTTTTCTTTTCTTTTCTTTTCTTTTCTTTTCTTTTCTTTTCTTTTCTTTTTCTTTTCTTTTCTTTCTTCTCTTCTTTTCTTTTTTCTTTTCTTTTCTTTTCTTTTCTTTTCTTTTCTTTTCTTTTCTTTTCTTTTCTTTTCTTTTCTTTTCTTTTCTTTTCTTTTCTTTTCTTTTCTTTTCTTTTCTTTTCTTTTCTTTTCCTGCTCCTTTCCTTTCATTTTGTAAATATCTCTTTCATAATGCAGTTCCACATCTTGAAATGTCAGCTGAGAAAAAGAGGAGCTCATTTCAGTGCTAAGAAGAAATAATTGGTGCTGGAGCTCCACCAAACACCAGAGAATTGAGTGTCTTCACCTTAGTGCACTCCTACCACCACTCTGATCTGAGGCGGTCACAGCCTGGTTTGTCCCTGCTGGCAGGTTATCCATGGGCTTGTGTTGCTCAACAAAAAATGAGGTAAAAAATCTACTAGCCATGTGATACTACTGGTAGTTTGTGGAGAGGTAACCAGCTTTGCTGCATTCATTGAGCGCCAAGACTTGCTGGCTGCCACGCAATGTGACTTCAGTGGTGTCACCTGCACCTAAGCCACCTCAGAGGCATTGGAGACCCAGGACCCAGACCAGGGGCTGTACCCCACAAGAAGAGAACTCACAGTACTCAGTCTGACTTTCCTTCAGGCTCCAGCAGCCAAAGGGTTTGTGGCCCTGTGTGCCGGCACATCCAGGTCCAAACTGGCAGCGTGCTGAGCTCCTGGAGGCAAGGGCTGCCCTGGGTGTGACTCCTCCAGGAGGGGCACAGTGCTACAGCCCAGACTGCAGCCGGACAAATGCTGCGCCCTGGCCTGCGGTGATGCAGGACTGGGATGGTTGTTGTCACACAGGTGAGACACCAAGTCTAAACCCCTGCACCACAACTTCCCCACTGACATTAGCACGGGGACCACATGGCTCTCAACAAGAAAGCTCAGGGATACCCACAAGGAATATGGTTTCTCAGGATGGGCTGGGTGATGGGTTCGGGGCATTTTTCAACTAAGTTTTAACTTTTTGAGTGCTCACTCTTAGTGAATTTAGGCTTGAGGGTAAATAAATAAGAGCTTTCCTATGTCTCTTCTCTCTTTTCTCTCATTGTTATATTCACTCTGGGAGCAGTGATTTTGATGTTTTCAGTCTCTTTGGAAATCTGTCCATGCTTCTTCATTTCCTCCAGCCTTGTTAAATTCTCTTCTGTTTCCTGCAACATTATTTGCAATGACCACATATATGACATCTGAGGGTCACCCATACAATTTATTACATCATTGCGTCAGCATTATCCAGTAACACTTTCCATTTACCGTTTAGCAACTCTCCAACCACCTTTTGGACCAGCACTCACCAGCCACTTTCATTTCACTTCCCTTGATGATTCCAATATATTCTTTCCTCAGAGTGACTACAGTCAATTATTTCTTCCATTCTGCATTGCCTCCTGGAGATTTTACACTCCATTTCATTTGCCATAATGTTGCCCAGTTATCTTGCTGTGTCAAGACCCTTCTGATGCTCCTTGCCATTCTTTCTGGTTTTGACATGCTGCAGTAGTTTTATTTTAAAATATGGCATTTTTCACTCTTCTCTTACACTTCATCTACACGATATCAGAACATGATCAGGCCTGGATTCAAGGAGAACCTAAAAAGGGGAAGAAACACCTGCCATACAGTGCCATGAGCCCTTTTGATACAGCCTTCTGGGCTTTTTATTTTTGAAAAAAGGTAGGAAATTATATTCCGCGGTCTGTGTGGTAGTGTCTCATGTTATCAGTGCCGAGTTCCTTTTTCCTCAGTGGGTGTCCTTTCACATCACTTCTGATCTAATCATCAGAGGTTTTGTCTGAGAGCCATTTCTGCTTTTATCTCATTGCTATAATTACATTGCTTATCTTTTACAGGGGCTGCTGGTTTAGAGCATCCTGTTTTAGGAAAAAAAACATGTACGGCACTAAAGGATCCTAAGCAGGAGCTTACTCAGAGTGTCTTGTGGGCTTCTTTTCGTCTGTACAGCTTTGGTCTGTCCCAGTAATGCAGGGCAAACACAGAGGAAACTATGAGTAAGACTTGTGCGATTCATTTTCACACTCCTCTCAGTCATCCTGCAGAAAGAAGCAGCCTGGCCTTAGAGAATTTTTTTTTAAAATTTAAAAAAGGGAGAAGGATGAAAGAAATTGGGAGAGACAGAGTAAAGACAAAAGCAAATTACAGACAAAACAGCAGAGAGGATGAGGAAATGGTATTCAGAAATAAATTTCTGAAAAATTACAATTACAATTCCAGCTGGTAAGATGTGAAGTATCTTCTGCCATTGCTTTCACTGAAAACACCCAAAGCATGTTTAGATGTATACCTAAATAAATAAAATCTTCCCATTCTTCCTTAACCTAGATTGTTTTATTAAGAAATCAGATTCACAGAAGATTCTTATTAAGAGCTCATATTCTTTTCAAACGAGAAAATCCTGTTAAGCTATATGTACATCCTAGAAGTAATGTTTGCTTTTAAAGATCTCTCTTTCTCCTACGCACTCCCAAATCACTTAAGAGGCTTTTATTAAATTTCAGAGTTAGATAGCTTTCTTTCACACAGAGCCCAGGAGTAGGAAATGCTAGATAGATAGAGCAGGGGAAGACAGGCAGTATTGAATCAGGAAATAAAATGAAAAGAAAAAAAATACATGAGGAAAAAACTGCAGAGTTCTCCCTCCTGAGCCAGCTGACAACATGTTTTGAAATTATACAAGGTCCTTGTTTCATGCGACCCTGTTACAAGACAGGAGCGCATGAAAGAGCAAAGACAACACCTCAAAGCCAAACAGCAGTGTAAGAAATGAGCTGGCTTTAATCACCCAGCAATTTATGGTGACACAGCCAAGAGGACTGAGCTGTGAGAACAGTCATGCCACTCCAATGATACATATTTTCTGAGTGGAGATGGACAGGTTTTGCTGCTCTTTTACTGAGGACTAATACATGTTCATCAGATTTTTATTTTTTTTTCTGGGGGACAAATAAATAAAGATTCTGCTTTGTTATCTTGGGGCAAATCCTTAGTAACATCATCAACCTTTTTAATTCATGGGTGGACTCAATTAATTTGTTACATTGTTTTCCTCATTAATGGCTTATTAAGGCAGGCTACAAGAGCAAATGGCAGCATATGGATTTCTTGCAGGCAGGCAGCGAGGTTGAAGTGGCAGCCACCATGCTGCCTGAGCTCTGCTCCAGCTGTACCTTGGGGCTTTGCATAGCATCCTCCTTTCCTTACTGATTCAGACGGAGCAGGGCTGGAAAACAAGTCCCAGAGGAACCCGCTCCAATGTATCTTGTGGCGTATGAGGCATTGTGGCAAGGCAGATGATGTAATATCGATTGTTTCTTAGTGAGAAAGGAGGGGAATGTCAGCCAAAGAAATTACGCCTGTGAATAGCAGTTGAGGAGGAAATAATGAGAGAATTGGTGGAGTAAATGAAGACATAAAAGCATGTAATACAAAGAAAGAAACATATGCTCTTAGCCCCATGACCTGCTGTGGTATTAGTGTACAGTTTTAGTAATGTAATGATCATTAAGGCTCTGATCCCCATTACTAGGAGCATGGAGATTTCTCTTCCTTGTACAAGACTGCATTTCAGTCTGGTATTAATAAAAATTGGTTTCACATATCATTACACTTCCCTGGCTTAATCATCTTTGAGCGTATTGTGTGTTCAAATGTTGCCATTTTGGGCAGAGCAGTGAGCCAGTCATCCTAACAGGTTGTTTTTTCCAGCATCTCAGTACAATCCCTACCAGTGTACAAGAGTGCTATCACCACATCCCTTTTCAACAGATGAGGATTGAGGCTCAGGGCTCTGACACAACCATGTGACAGCTTGCATTGATGGGGTTTATTTTCTCCCTTCAGATAAATAATACTGTTTTTCTTTTAAGCAGCAGCCATGGGAATTATGTATAACAAGTAACATGTCGAGAAAGGTTAGTATGGAATTTTTCTGAAAACAAGCTTCTGCCCTAGACCCAAGAGGGACATAGATAGAATTGAAATCTGGTGGCAGAAGCAGGTTGGCTGCAGCAGGATTGGCTCCCTGTCAGCTTGAGGTGATGCTGCTCTGAGGACAGTCTCTCCCAGCCCCAGCTGGCTGAGCTCTGCCATGGGAAGCCCAAAGCCACGGGAGCTCTGGTGCAGGCAGAAGCTCACCAGGATTTGAATCTGCTCAGCTCATGGCCGGAGGGATTCTCAGGAGACAGAGGCAGCTGTTCCTCTGTTCTGCATTGGGGGCAAAATTTTTAAAAAAAATAGGAATGGTTTGAATTTTCCATTAAATTATTTTTCCCTTTTCTTCCCTCCCCACAGATTTTCCTTTTCAGGGGGAAAATTACTCATTTTTTCTGTCGAACCAAACTTTTGCAAATGTCAGACTTCTTGCGGAATGGAAGTCCTGTGTTTCAACCAGCTCTCGGCAAAGACATTTCAAACCAAGGCATCTGCAGTGTGTTTAGTTTCCTTAGTTACATGCCACATACATCCAGGTAGAAAGGACAAGGCTCTGACACAGCTAAGACAGTTCTTTAAACTGAGTCCTTCCTTGGCTTTTAGAGAAGTGAGGAATGTATGTCTATATCCAGGAAGACAGTAATAAGAGTACCTCTAACCTTGCCTGTCCTCCAATCCCCTGCTTATCATATCAGCATGTTTCCAGTTTCTCCTTTCCATTGTTTGGAGGAAAACAGAGCTGCAAGGAAGGGGATGATTTACTGAATAATTACTTCACTAAGTCAGGCTATATACACAAGGCTGAGATCACATATCCTTTTTCCCAGATATGAATAAGGGCTGCCTTACCCAGTTTCCTCTCAAAAGTCAGTCTGACCTTCTGCTTAGGCTAAAAAGTCATGACCCCACTTTCCAGGTCAGCAAAGCCCTCAGAAATAGTCCAAATGCAATGAGGACTTTCCCTCCTGGGATATTGCCTTTTCTCAAGGTAGTTCTCTGCTGTGCAACATTTGGGACCTGGTCACTGAAGACTGAGTTGCCTTCTCAGGAGAGTGGCTGCCCATTCCCATAAAACCCAGTGGTAGCAGTAATTTATAAACCCCTGGGACAAAGCCACGCCGGTTCTAGCTGGGCTTGGAGCAAGCCAGTTATATTCACCATCTTCTCAGAAGACTAATTTTCCTGGATGCGTTCCATCTGTATGAGAGCAGGTAAAGCTGTGAAGTGTGGAGCAAACAATGCAAGGATGCTTGCCTGGATCTGCAGCTTTTTGGCAACCTCCTGCTTTTGTGTGGCACGTGGGCAAAGTTTCATTTTGGTGCTGTAAGTGGATTGACAACTATTTGCAGTGGGCGATGTAGCTTTTGCAATGCATTTGTCTGCATTTGACTGCGTGTATGTTACGCTCTTATGCTGAAAGGGGCACTGGGTGGCAGAGCAGAAGGCTGCCCAGCTTTCTTCTGGTCGCTGTAGTTGGAGTGAGAGGTGAGAGCAGGCACATGGGAGAGAACTGGCCATAGGAGATGACAATGCCACCAGAGGCTGAGTCCTGGGGAGGGTGCAGAGCATGGGTGGGTTTTGGAGAGGATGAAGGTAGGTAGGCAGAGGCTTGACCTGTAGAGGAGAGACCCATGAGTCTCCTAAAACCTGCTGGCCACACATCAGGCCAGGGAAGAATTGGTTGGCCAGGAAGGGGAGACAGTGATTTCCACTGCATTTCTTTTTGTTTTGCCCTCCCCAGGGCCCTGGGCTTCCCTATGTTGGGAGTTGCCAGATTACCACAAAGGCCCACTTTAGAGATCCAGCCTCTGCTGCTAGGATGTTTGGTGACCCCATCAGGGAAAGAAGGTGATCCCAAATCTCCTCTGTCTGTCACCCCAGTGAGATTTCCCACCCTGGTTCCAGGCAGGATGCCCAGCAGCATGGCCCAGCTCAGCCCGCCAAGTCATTCTATCCCCAGATTTCAGGAAAAATGCATCCTCTGTCCGAGAAGAAAGAAGCCCCTCTCCCTGGAGTGGGAATTTGTGCACAAACCCCTGGTATCCTGTCACTTCCTTACCTCCTACAGTGTGGAGCTCCTTGTCTGCCTCTCTCCTGTGCAAGGGAAGAAGGGGGTCCACAGATTCCCCCTTCCTTCCTCCACAAGCACAAGCTTGCACACGGAGCCCTCAAAAGTCATCCATTGAAATGTATGTTATTCAGGAAAGAGAAACAGCAACAGGAGTGCTGAAGCTGGGACATGGAGGGTGTCCTTAAAGGATTAAACGGCTTTATTTATGTCTCCAAGTACAGACAATTTGTCACTGGAAAGAAGGAGACACTCGATGAAACAAATAGTGGCGAAAAACAAAGAGAAATAATTAGGTACAAAATATGCCTGTGGAGTGCATCTTAAAAAGAGTTATTTGGGACAGGCTGTACTGATGCTGGATTATAAAAAGGACTGGATAATTTTATAAGTAATATAATGCTTCTATAGTGTGTGAACGTATCTCAGGCTTCAGGAAATAAGGTACTCAGCTTACAAAAATAAAATCTACCAATTGTATCATATGATTATACAATTTTCTGGATCAATTGCTATCCATTTTTTTTTAAATTTTGCATTTCCTAAGGCCTTGGCTACCACACAGCACTGGCAGTTGAATGAGCTATTAATGGAGCATTGGTGAGCATCCTAATGGAACTCTCCACATTACAAAAAAAAAAAAAAAACAACAAAAAACAAAAAACCCAACAGCATTGATTTGTTGTGTGTTCATCGATTTAGCCCCTTCCCTGACAGAAGTGAGGCATGCTGTGATCCCACTGCTTGTCCTTGACGTGTCCATCAGTCCTTTCCTCAGCCTCTGACCGCAGCAGCCATGGAAGCAGCAAGGGGACACATCCTCTGTGAGTGTGGCTGACTGAGCTGAGGGAAAAGGCCATTAGCTGGCCACACCAGCCTCTGCTTCTCTCCTGCTGTCAGCCAAGGGCCTCACGGTCAATGCTGGCATTTGGGGGGCCAAAATGGAGTGAGGGGTCCTAGAGCACAGGAGAAGGGCAATATGTACTGTGAAAGGTTTAGGAGACATGAGTGGAAAGTGGTATTTGGTTGGAGGAAGCTTGTAATGAGCTTCCACAGGATAAATTGCAAGAAAGAAAGGAAGGATGAACCTCTCAGATATCCAGCCATCCAAAACCCAAATCTATTCTTACATGATTCTGCCTGGCTGCAATGATTTCTGAGATGTCCAGACAGCCATATCCCATTTCTTCCCATAACCCTGTGGAAGATGCATTATTGCTGCTGCCCTGCTGAAGCGGGCAGCCCCTCTTTTAAAGGGCAGAACTGCAACTACCTTCATTTCAAACCATAAAAAAAGGAAAGATGGGGAAAAATGCTTAGCTAGGTAGAGAAAGCTGGGGAGGACATGACAAACAGTGCAGAATCATAGTAACAGCTTCAAGCCCCCTGCAAATGGAACTGTGTTGGGGCCACAGCCAAGGAAAAGCAAATAGAGCCAAAACATCATCGCCCCTGAGCACCACTGCCCTTCCAGATCTCTTTCCAGAATCTTGGATTGTGTTGAGGAGCTGCAAAGTCACCCAAGTCCTCTTCATCTGCTCAGCCCAAGCCACAGTGGAGTGCCATGAGTGTGCTGCAGAGGGAAAGCTGTTTCCTGGGGCTTCAGGAATAATTTGATGCTCATTGTGGTGTTTGATGTGGAGTTGTCATTGACTGAAGCTAGCAGTGCCCCTGCACCACTGGCAGCTGGGCACCTTTGTTAGCAAATTTGTTAGCAGTCACAACACTGTCCAAGTGTTGTCACCTGGGTGTGGTGGTTTTACTTGGCCCAGTTTTTGCTAGTGGGTAGGGAGGGGCACAAAGGTGGCTCCTGTGTGTCCTGTGTGAAGGTTCTGGAAGTTTTTCACCCTGTCCAGCAGAGCCACTCTCTGATGGCTCTGAAGATGATGGACATGCTGCTGGCCAAACCTGGGCCAAGTAGAGATGTTAGTTACGCCTCTGTGAAAACATATTTAAGAAGAAACCAAAACAATGGGTGCACGCACTTCTTTTTAGCCAGAGGAGGAGAAGGAGGTAAAAATTTGTGAGGGAAAACAACATGGAGACACCAAGGTCAGTGGAGAAGGTGGGGGAGGAGGTACTCCAGGCACCGGAGCTGAAAACCCTCTGCTGGCCGTGATGAAGACCATGGGGGAGCAGGTGGTCCCCCTGCAGCCCATGGAGTCCAG
>VZTX01022127.1:0-17459 GCA_013400915.1 Pardalotus punctatus | reverse complement strand
TGTTTTGTTTTTTGTTTTTTGTTTTTTAATAATGAGTAAAGCCAGATCAGCTGTAGTGGATTGCTTCTCCTCTCTCTGCTTTCAGGAGCCAGGAAGAGAATCACTGAGCCATATTCTCCTGCTCCTCTGCAGAAAGCAAATGGCTATCCCTGGATATCAATCACTGGGGTAAAAGCTAAGAAATGTTACCAAGGAAACGTTGTCAGGCCCGTTGGCAGTATCCTTTGTTTAGGAAGTTTACTCATGAGCAGCACTTTATTGTTTTGAAATTAAAAAGTGTTAAAATAAAACAAATACGTCTTCAATGGACTGACCTGTTACGCATCTTCCCTGGTGTAACAAACATCCAAAACATATTGCTCTACTTTGATCCATCACATAGTTCATTCATTCATCATCTTTGAATTAGTAACCTAAACTGGCCTTCTGAACGAATAAAAAGTAGATTTATCACTAGGTAAAATGTGCTATTTCTCCAAGCAGGTAAACATTAAAAATACTTGTAATCCAGAGCAAGAAAAATGAACGACTGCAATGTGTCACACGTTGCTCTAGCTGTGAGGTGTGAATAATAGCAAAGTGAATGCAAAAGCGACGGAGATGACTTTGATCAGTGAGACGTTACTTTCTCATTGTGTGGGTGCATTTAGTACCCATGAGAGCAGGGATTAATAGCATCGATTTCAGCCAGACCTTGTGAAACAGGTGTGATACCACACTTGCAGCATACAGTATTTACAACACCCTCCAGCACGGACCAGCTCCGCCTCTGCTGCCCCAGCCTGGTTTTCCTGGTGTCATCCTACCCGCTGCTCAGCACCTCCCAAGGTGCCAAGTGTCCTTGGCTTTGAGTCACTCAGGTGCAAGCTGAGGGCACCCTGTGTCTTGTAGGAGGCATTTGTGATTTGGCAAAAGTTTGCTATTTAAACACTGTGCTACGTGTTTCATGATACACGCAAATAGAAATCCTGGTGTCGCTGTCATTTCCTCTTACAGTCCCAGAGCTGTGGATCTCAAACTTCACAGGTGAAGGGCTGGTGCTCTATGGCAGTGGAGAAATGCAGGTAAACTGGGGTGCTGCCCAGCTCAGAGCCACTAAGGGAGCATGCAAAGCCACTCAGACTTCCCAATTGTTCGCCTAAAATGATGGCCATTTTTGATCCCTAAGACCTTTGCAGAGCATCTAATCCTCAGGCCATTCACCGTGTTTTCATTCCCCCCTATATAGGAGTGAAGAGGCATTCAAATGCCCAGGAAAAGCTAGACCATGTGCTCATGGTGAAAAGGAAGAGAGGAACCAGTTTTGTGTGAGCACTATAGCCAGGCCAGCCCTGCTTTCCCATAAATGCAGCTGTGAGGTGCCAGGAGCCCAGAGCTGGGTGGGAATGCATCCTCTGGGAGCACTGGGGCCCTAATGGACAATGTTCTGTCAAAGCATAATCTGAAAAGATTATCTGAATCTGAATCTGAAAACCTGAATCTGAAAAAACATCGATAAAAAATATTTTATATCTAGGTGCTTCCAAGCATTATAAACTTTCCCTCAGACAGAAAGGGCACAGTTGATGCCTTAACTATTGCAAAATAAAAACATTAAAATTGACTAATATATTCCAGCACCAGGATCAAGTCACGTGTCTATCTAGTTTTATCAGCACTTTCTTAGGCACTGCAGAGGGAGGCCAGTCAGGCAGTCCTGCCGATTAACCGTAATATTCTCTGACTTATCATTTCTACTTATTTTTATATTTTATCTGTGTGGTGGTTTTACTTGGCCCAACTTTTGCTAGTGGGTAGGGAGGGGTGCCAAGATGGCTCCCGCGTGTCCTGTGTGAAGGTTCTGGAAGTTTTTCACCCTGTCCAGCAGAGCCACTCTCTGATGGCTCTGAAGATGATGGACATGCTGCTGGCCAAACCTGGGCCAAGTAGAGATGTTAGTTACGCCTCTGTGAAAACATATTTAAGAAGAAATCAAAACAATGGGTGCACACACTTCTTTTTAGCCAGAGGAGGAGGAGGAGGTAAAAATATGCGAGGGAAAACAACATGGAGACACCAAGGTCAGTGGAGAAGGTGGGGGAGGTGGTACTCCAGGCGCCGGAGCTGAAAACCCTCTGCCAGCCGTGGTGAAGACCATGGGGGAGCAGGTGGTCCCCCTGCAGCCCATGGAGTCCAGGGGGGTGCAGAGATCCACCCACAGCCCGTGGGGAGGTGCCCACGCCAGAGGAGCAGGTGGATGCCTGGAGGAAGCTGTGATCCAGTGGGAGTCCCAGCAGAGACTGAGAGTTGCAAAGGCTGTGGACGAGAGAGAAAGGCCTTGGCCCCGGGATGGAAACAGCCTGGCCTCGGCTCGGGAGCCTGCACCCCATGGACAAGCACTCGTGTTTGCAGCAGATTTCGGCCGGGCTGCTGCTCGTGAGATTGGACCCACGCCAAAGAAGTTCTCAGAGGACTGTCTCTCGTGGGAGGGACCCCATGGCTGAGTAGAGGACTCTTCTCCCTGGTGGACTGACCCTGACCAAAGGGAAACCCCCATACCCTGCCCCACCCCGGAGCTGTTGGTTGTGTGAAAGAGGGAGGGGGGTGAGCTGAGAAATGGTGTCTTAAGAGGGAGAGGGGTGAGCAGAGAAACAGTGTTTGTAGCAGAAGAATTGTTGTGATGGACTGACTAAGGAAAAACCCCATACCCTGCCACCCACCCGGAGCTGTTGGTTGTGAGAAGGAGGGAGGGGGTGAGCTGAGGAACGGTGTCTTAAGAGGGAAGGGGGGTGAGTAAAGAAATGGTGTCTTAAGAGGGAAGGGGGGTGAGTGAAGAAATGGTGTCTTAAGAGCTTATTTTTACCTCTCATTTATCCTCCGACTCTGTTAGGTTAATAAATCACTTTGCAACTTAAGTTTCTCACCTGTTTGCTCATGTTCTCTTGCGTCCCCTCCCCACCACTGCCTCATCTCAACTCATGAGTCCAGTGTGTTTGTGTTAGTTTGATTCCTCTCCTCTGCATAAATGCAGGAGGACTGAGCACAGAAAGCAGACGTCGTAGGAGCCTGGCATTTGGCCATGGTCAAACCCCAACAGTCTGTAAGGACAGAGTATTCTGGACTGCAAGATCTTGTGGGAATTACAAAACTGGAGAGGGGAGAACTCCATTATCCTGAAAGGAATAAAGAACAAAAAAAGGGAAGAAGTAATGATCTTTTCTTCTCTGGCTGACTAAAGATCCATACAGCATGATCAACCCTGCAAGCACAGACAGGCTGCAGTCAATGGGAGGGGATGCTTAGCTAAACAGGGACACCCCAACGCCAGAGATAACCCCCAAAAGCTCACTGCCCTCTTCTAACCTGGGAGGAAACAGCAGCTCTCAACTCTACATGAGACTGGGGTGACGGTCACTTTTGGGATGTTGTGCCTGGGCTTTCATTAGACTTCACTCGTGTGCCTCCTGCAGTCTGCTGGAGCCAGCTGGTGCTTTGGGTCCTGTTCAGAGGGAAGAGTTTACATCAATGCTAAATACTGAGGAAAGCTTCACAGGATGTGTGCAAATGCCTCTCTGCTCAGGAACTCAGGGGCCAGACTTTGCTTTCTCCTTTCCTATTTTGCTGTCATTTATTACTCAAAATCCATCATGAAGCTTCCTGAGCCTGATCCAGATCAAGTGACTTTCCTCAAAACCACAGGAGTCTTCATGAGAGCCTGTAGTGAAGAGGAGATAGTGAGGGCATTAACCTCAGGTGCAGGTCCCTGCCTCGTTTCCACCAAGGACTTCCTCTGCCCTGGATGAAAATCAATTAAGTTTTGTTCTCTGCCTCAGCTTCCCATCTGCAGGACAGGGAAGACAGCACATTTGTGCCTCTGAAGGAAGGCAACATCAGAGCAGATGCACTCCCAGCCCTTTTCCCAGGGGTGAGAGATTTTCCCTGCACAGCAGTAGCATTGTTTTTCCATCAGGGCTTGCATGTTTGTCCATTGCTCTGTAACGGCAGCTATCTCCCAGTAGCTTGGTCTCTTCCCAGGCAAGAAGAGCAGCCACAGCACCAACCTATTGCTCTATCAAGACCCACAAAAGTCACAGAGCACCTTCCCTTTACATTGTACAAACCAGTCACAGGCAGTAAGGACTTCAGCCCTTGGGGGAGTGATCTCCCTCTCACAGAGGGACACTGAGTCATGGACATGGGACGTGAACTTCCCACAGCTAGACAGGACACCCTAGCCATGGTTTGCTGGGAAACAGACAAACTGCAGAGGACTGTTCACCTCCAATTTCCTTCTTTTCTCCAGGCTGGATAAAAAACTATTCCCTTAGCTGGTAGAGGGGAGTCAGTATGCTTCAAGGCTATCATCACAGTGTTCTGCCTAACCACTTCTCCTTTCCCCTACACACCAAAGTCCCCTTCTTGCCCCTGTGGCACCTGCAGGAAGGGGACAGCCACTGCCTGCCAGTGACTTGGTGGTGGCTGGCAGTGATGAACCAGCGGCAGCTGAGAGCAGATACACCTCATGATCCCACCTCACACAAAGGAGGGAAGGTGGACAACAGCGTGGCAAGCAAACATAACCCCAACCTGGCTGATAATTCCTACCTTTTGCCACTTTTGTGATGCCTGAACAGCATGAAAGCCTATTGGTGCCTCATGTTTATAATATGGGGTTCTCAGAGATGCTGAAGAGCATTCATAGTGATGCTGCTGTGTTCAGAACAAATGCTTATCTGAATTAGTTGAAAATAGTATAATTTATATTAGTGCTGTTCCCCCCACTTTCCTGTTCCAGCCCCAGCATCATATAAAAGAAAGCCCCTCAAAGTGCGTTTCTCATTCATTCGAATTGACACTCAGTAAAAATAGAGAAAATGTGTCCCAAGACTCTCACCACAGCTTGGAGTGTCTCCTATTCTCAGTCACTCTCTGGCCTTACCTTGCTGGGAACAAGTAACTCCTCTGAGCATCTCTCTGTTGCAATATTCCGAGGTCCAGCTGCACGAGGCTGGGAGATCCTGCTTTTCTGCAGGGGGAATTACAGGCAATGAGCAAAACTGGGATAGAAACATTACGAATATTTTGTTAATCACATTAAACAGAGGGAAAAGAGACCATGAAATACAGCAAGAGTTATAGATCAGGCAGGGACAAACCAGATGGGGGAGAAAAATGCAACGCGTCTGGAGGGTGGGGTGCTGTATTGAAGTATTGCTGGCTGCTGACTCCTGCTGAAAACTCTCCCGGCTTTAGCCGGCTTGCAAAGCCAACTGCTGGCAAGCCAGCTGTCCTCAGCCTCAGAGAGCAAAGGCAATGTCCTGGGAGTGGCTGTTCCTGTAGGAAATTAAAACACTGAGCAGGAGCTGAGCAGGGCTGTGCCTGGGGACCCGCGGTGCTCTGCCGCATCAGCACCTGGGGGCACTGCACAGCTGAAATAACTGCAGCCGTGGCATGGGCAAGTGCCCAGCTGAGTGTGGCACAAACAACTGACCAATGCAAGCACGTATTTCAGCACCAGGAATGATTTTGGGCAGCTGTTTGCCGAAGGGCTTTGCAATTACAGTTAGTCCTGTAGTCCCCTGTTCATTCCCTGCACGGCAAAGGCGAATCTGTGCTGTGATTTTTCATTAGCTGATTGCTTTTACAGCCTCTGAACTTTACTCTTTGATATTTGATCATCCGGACTTTTATGTGTTAAAGGAAGCATGACGTGTAACCACTTTCCTAACGTTCGCCAGGTTGGTTTCTCTTGCTCTCGCCCCGGTCCAAAGAGAGCCCACGTAATTATCTATGTATATTTCTGTGTTTTTGTTCCACGGATCCTGCTCCTTTGTGTATGCCAGCGTTCATACGCCACCCAGTGGCTCCTCAGGCGTTGGGTGAGCATCTCACCAGCGGCGACGCTTTCAGGTCCCCAAACCCACTCTCCCATGAAATGTCTTCCCAGCGGCAAGGGCACGGGCAGCACAGAGCCGTGCACCCAGAGGCTGAGGCAGCAACATCCTCTGAAGCTCTTTGCAGGTAACCACGTCACTTGCTCACTCATGTAACAACATCCCTTGTTCTGCAGTCTCAGGGTGCAGCACTGCGCTGCCAAGGTTAGCTCAAGCCACTGGGGCACTTCATGTGTACCCTTTGCAGTTATTCGTGTCCAACACGCATACGTGAATGCTTTCTGCCAGGTCACTTGGGCTCATGGTCACGTTCTAAGTTCTCACTATCAAAGAAAGATACCTTCTTGGGTGAAAAACCAGAACATCCTTTCCCAATCATGTCTAGCCATGAGTCCTTCAGTCAAACATAAAAATCGTCTGTGCTATGTCCCTGACCTCTTACTGGGTCTCCCTGTTCACGTTGCCTTGTGCTGCTGTTCCTGAGCTGAGCAGCCAGCTATGGGGCAACCTAGGGGAGAAAAAGAAATTACAACATACAGCTAAGTCCTAGACCACAAAGAGACTTGGGTGGGACCTCAGTTTTACCTGAGCTGCAATTCCTGCCTGTTTTCATTTTTTGTTGGTTTTTCTCCTTCATTATTTTGCTATAAAACAAAGTCTCACACTCTTTATATACCTCTTCAAAAGCCAACAACAAGCACAAATAGCTCTCCAGCAAGATTTACATACTGTACCATCCTGCACAACAATAAATTTCCCTGCTGACTCTCTACTTCTTGCATTTACCAGACTCTGCCAACTTCGTGCTTTAAGAGTCTGGTCTTTGATTTGACATGTAGTTATTGGACATTAGGCATTCATCTCATTCTTTTCACTGTTCCCTGAGGGCATGTTCTTCACCATTTGTTGCCATAATGCTTGAAGGCAAGAAGTCATTTTTCTTATTTAGTCTCTGGTCTATTATTTCACCCTGATGCCTGCTGTCAGATGCCAGAGATGAGATGCCCCTTTGGCCAGAGCAGGCACACCCAACCGTATTTGCAAAACAAATCACTCTGAGCAAGGCAAGTCAGTGGCTGAACTGGGAGGGAAAACCTGAGCCTTGTAAAGTGATGCCCTAATGACAGGTCAGGGATTGATCCTAACATACATATATGGAGGGAAGGATCTTGGAGGTCTCAGAAAGTCCAGAACATGGAGTTTCAATGTTTGGTTTAACTGTGCCCCAGCTGTATCCCACCCTATATGCAGGGCCAGGTAAGAGAGACCCTTGTTTTTACAAGCACAGCAGGGTCAGGGTATCCCAGGACAGTTTTTCACTGTTCCCAGCCAAGCTGGGGTTCAGACAAGTACAGGGGGCAGAGCAACAGCTGCTCGGGGTGTCTTGGCCCCCCTGGGGTCCTTCAGGGGGGAGAGGAAGTTAACAAGATGGAGGATAACTTTCTGTCAGCTGGAAGAGAGCACACGAGGGCAGCCAGCTCCCTTTCCAGAATGCCCTTTGTCAGAAACCCGACCACCCAAGCATACTGCCTCCCTTTTGTTACCCAAACATTGCTGCTCCATAACACTTGACCAACGCTGACCCCAAGCAGATTAGACACAGGCAAGTGCCTTGTGCTCTGGCTGGGCTTGTGGCAGCTGTGACTGCCTGCACACTTCTTGGGGCCAGCCTTGTTGCGGGGCTCAAACACCTCTGCACCACCCAGCACAAGCGATTCTGTAACCCTGTGTGCCACACCTGAAGGGCAAGGTGGGCAAAAGGACAGCTCCCATCTGCAGAGGAGCATGTGACAGGACTTCGTGTGAAACCCAGACCAAATTCAGCTGAAGTCTACCCTTTTGCATAGGTACCACATTCCCCTCTGAAGCATTTCTGAATCACCACATCCATCTGCAAACACCAAATATAATAAAAGGCCATTGTAGGCTCCATCCAAGCCTGGCTATAATTAAATATATTGACTGATAAATTGAATATAGTTATACCTCTCCATCTGGTCTCAGCAGAGGACCACTGACATTTTGTTCATATACCCTCATTTTTTCGTCTCTTACAGAATGAAATTTGCATCATAGCTTTTTAATGAGCTAATAGTTAAAATAGCCCACTATAATTATGCTAGAATAATCCAGCATTATTTCAGCTTAATTATAGGGGGATATCATAACTATACATCATTTGCAGTTCTCAGTCACTCTAATGTGCAGATGTCTGAAGAAATGACATAAAACACTAGCAAGTTATAAAATATCTAGAGTGGTGCTCATTGCGTCTGTGGAAAATGATCACATCTATTTTCTGTACCTCTGCTATGCAGTCTCCCTGCTCGGATTATTTCCTGCTAACCAAGAGATAATACTGAAAGCAATGGAAATAAAATACTTCACTATCTCATGTCATGCTCTGATATTGTTGACTTTTTCATTTTCATATCTTCTTGATCCTCTCATAAATCTTCACATCAACATACTGCAGTTAATTTCTCCAAACCTTTAGTATCTCTGGAAGCAAGCCAATTCCTAAACCTTCTGCCTTCATAGCTGTGGCTAGGCTATGGGCTGCCTTTAACTTCAATGTGGGTTTTTGCTTGTTTGCATTTAGTGACCCAGAAAAATTGCCCTGGGAGCACGCGGCGTTGCTATTCATGGTTAAACTCTGCTTTCCCCATTGGAGACTGCTGCATCCCAACAACACCGCATTGTTGGAAACATCAGTTTGCCATTCGGGATAGACGTGTCTCTTCCTCACCACGTGGCCCTTCCCCTGATGTACCTCCCACTGTGGATGTGGGATGCCTATGGGAAGACAGGAGAGGACTTACTGCAAAGTGGCTGTTGTTTGGGGAGGTGTAGCTGTCACCTCTGTCCCCTCACACTCAGCACCCCCACCCTGCACTGCCCCTCCTTTCCTGTAGCAGGAAACCATGTGTGTCCCCACATACATACTTCTGTGTTCACAGGTTTGCATACTCAGAGAAGGAAAGATTCACGGGAATACTCCCCTAAGTCTAAGGACTTCCATAAAAGGAAGAGTTTTGCCCAGTCGATACCATTCCTCATGCTGCCTCACAGAGCAGAATTAGAGGGAAAATATTTGTACCTTGGAATGGGTGAAGTAAAAGGGATGCTGGGAAAGCTGATGTCAGTGGCCTGTGAGGACAGCAAGAGCTGCATGCACACACACACAGACAGAGCTCAGCAGAGAGGAGATGATGAGAGGATGGGCTGTGGTCTACCTGCGTGTTTCTGGCCAGGCATGGAGAGGGCCATCAGAGACAGGCTGAAATCACAAGGGAACTTCTGCAAGGCTGCTCTGACCTTGGAGGGTGTTAACTGTGAAAGGGGTCTCCAAAATGCAGTGAGGCATAGCTCATATCCTTAAGCAGGCTGGGCAGATGGGCAGCACTGCTGCTTCCAGGGAGGTGTTGAGCACTATGGGAGAGCACTGGGAGAGGACTGCTAGCTCCAAAGGGAGCACAGGCAGGGCTGCACTTCTGTGCAGCCTGTGAACCAAGTACTACTTTTAGATTCACTTCTCTCTTTTACCACCTGTGGATCCTCCTAATGGACAGAGAGATAGTGCATAACAAATGTCATAACCCCCTTGGAAAATACCTCATGGCTTTTAAAGTAATCCCTTGATACTCTGAGAGGACTGCTATGTGACACTGATTAAACCTCAGGGGCTGGTAGCACTTAGAGGTAGCACTTAGTGCTTGTAGGATGCTGTTCCCTTGCCAGGTTGGTCTTCGACATTACTCTTCGAGGGAATACAAGGTCCAGAACCCCTCAAGACTGTGATCCTGATGTTGATTATCTGGGCTTGCATCAGGGATGTCTGTCCTTGAAGCACTAACTCACCTTCCCTTCAAAGTGGTAATAACTGTTAAAGAAACTTTGTCCTTGTCCCACTGGTCTTACAATCCCACCAGTATCCCTCTTCCTCTACAGATGTCCTAGTCCCTGGGGCATGACATCTCTCCTTAACTTGTTCTCCATGTTAGTTTGCCTTTTCCCTCCCTTGACAGAACATCTGACAAAAGGGGAAGGAAAGATTACTCTTTGAGCATCTCACACTCACCCAAATGGTCCAATGGTCTCCAATGTGGGAGAGTTACAAGCAAGACACTGACAGTGGCGGGTACTGCAGAAGTTGGTCTTATCCATGCCCCATTCCCAC
Organism: Pardalotus punctatus; assembly: GCA_013400915.1. Lineage (NCBI taxonomy): Eukaryota > Metazoa > Chordata > Aves > Passeriformes > Pardalotidae > Pardalotus > Pardalotus punctatus. The sequence goes on along the minus strand of VZTX01022127.1, from coordinate 7,406 downwards.
AGAAGCCCTTGACAGGCAGTAATCCAGTGCTGATACACAGCACCTGGAGAGGCTCGGTGTCCCCTCACCAGTCAGCCCTGCGTTTTGGGCTAAGGAAGGGTCTTTGCATGACTGTATTTGCATGGTAAAAGTACACTGGCCTGAGTGGTCAGCAGAGATAGCCTCCTTGCAGACCATCTAACTTCAGATCTGAAGAAATGCATACTCTAGAAACTTCTAGCCTTCCTATGTTTCTCTTCTGATACTTCAGAGCTATAATGCTATGTACGCTTACTTCCCTGTACTAGGGAAAAGAAGTAGAGGGAATTGAAGCACTTGTTCATCATCATCTTGTAAAAATGATTGAGAGCAGGCTCACTAAAGTCCTGAGTATTAGGAATCACTTCGGTATGCATTTTTTACTTATCCCGGATTTTGGAAATACTGCCTTTCGGATGAAGTCCTAAAGGAAATCACCTTTTATGACCTAACAGACCCATTAGAATCAATTATATTATATTATATTCCAAGCTGGAAGCTGATCCCATCAGCAACTTTCTATGAACTACTTGTGGAAATGGTAAGTATAAAACTATCAAGAGTTTCACAGACCTCTAGTACCTGGAGGTCTGTTTGCTCTGCTCTCTTATTTACATATGTATGTCTTCCTCCTGCAGATCCTCATTAAAACTCCCTCATCCTGTAGGTGAATCAAAAGTATCTTCCTCATCTCCCTTGCTGATGCTGAAAAGGTCTTCATACAGGTGAATTGCAAATGTCTGTCTTACACTCAAAAAGCTCTCACGTCCTAGACATGTCTGTAAAACCAGTTAATGCACCTTATCAAGGCAACTGACTCCTGTTCCCAGAGCCTATCAGTTTCCCAGAGCTCAGTCCCAGCCAGAATCCTCCAAGGATTGTTCTACACCATGTCTATAAAGACTCCTTTTTCATCCCTCCATAGTAGCCATCCTGGGCTGCAGGTGACCAGGATTTCATTCCTTTACCCTTTCTTTAAGCTGCACTTCAGATAGTGATAATGCAGCTGATAATGCTTGTTTTGGTCCACAATCTTCTCAGCTAACTGCATATGCAGGACAGGGGCTTCCTCTTCAGCAACACAGAAGAGGAAAGGGGACATCTCTAGCAGCAGGCAAAGTTAGATGTCTTCTCTGTGTCATGGGGGTAGCCAGACCATGTTTCCAGCTAAAGACCTTCAGCTGTGCCACTTAAACTGCATGATGAGCCTTTAGATCAGTATAACATTGCCAAAGTTCATCTCACTGTTAAATAGTGATAAAACAAATCATCAGCACGTCCCTGACCCCACATCTAATAGCTGTGCTGGAAGGATTAATGAGTTGGAGAGCTGGATGAGCTCTGCCAGAATGTTCCCAGACATAGTCACGCACAGATTTTAATGAATTTGGCCAGCAACCACTCTTGGTACTTGCTGCCTTGCATATTCATATGACAGGATTTTTTCAGCACAAAGCCTTGTGTAAAGGCAGTGTGTCCAGGCTGCACACATGAGCATTCCCAGGAAGCAGAGTTTGAAACTGGGCTGGGCAGGTGTTGGAGCTCAAAGTCCATATGTGCCCATCCATGTGGCAAGCACCCATGGCCTGGCCCCTCGTCTGGACAGTGATGCTGGAGTGAGAAGCAGCAAGTCCTCCTCCAGAGTTCTTTGAGAGGAAACCACTAGCTTGGAAAGAAACTAAAACAGACCTGGAAATCAGCACACTGAGCTATTCTAGATAGCTGGGAGTTGCCATTGAGAGCACTGGCTTAGGATGAGGAAGTTTGCTTTTATATCATTTACCCTGTCCCAGTGTGTGAAGACAGGGTATGAAGGTCATCTCCGGCACATAAGCTCATGAAGATGAGCAGAAGGCCGTGAAAGTTTCAGCTATTTAATCCTTTAGGAATCTCTTAAGAAAGAGCTGAAGGCCAGGTTGTGGTGTATCACACAAAGTAAAGAGAGTAGGGATTTTGATTGTCTAATGAAGGCTCCCTGACTGACTTTCACTAGATCTTGTGTGTGTTCATTAATGTCACTTTACTCCACATTAACCAGTTCAAATACTAACCCCAAAAAGCAAATTACCTCAACTCTGTTACTTTTCTGATAATGCATAATTGTGCTGATTAGATCTTCACTTAATTTAAATCCTTAGCTAAATGCTTAATTTCAGGTGAGCCTTTGAAGATGCACTGAACAAACAAAAGTACCTTCTATCAAAGAAGAGCCAGGCTTCCCATTCTCAGTCAATTGACCTTAGAAGCTCATAATGTGCAAAGGCCACTTGGCTTCAGGCCTCCTGCAGGGCTCATGAAGGAGAGCAGAGATTCTGTAGAGCAAGGTGCTGGCTGGGATTGTCTGCTGCAACCCCCACACCCAGGTGGGACACAGAAAATAGGGTCTGCTAGGGAAGAAGCACCAGCCAGCCTTGCACAGGAGGAAAGGTTATTGGATCTATCAATTTTCTCTGTTCTGACTGAGAAATCAGATGTTGTTAGAATGTGTGTTCAGTTTAAAAACCCGGCAAGGCCAGATGTTTGTTAAGTGGATACATTTTGGCAAGAGCCTGCACATTAAAATACAAACTAAAAGTGAAAAAGTGAGTGCAACTGAAGCATTAAACAAACATTGACAGGACATGCATGAGCACGCACAAATTGCTGTTTACAGCACAGAATGCACAGAGCTCCCATTTACATCCGAAGGCATTTAATTGTTCATATGCTTCTCACACACACTCCGTTTTGCCTGCCGAGCCACAGCAAATGGACACATAAATAGGGGCACACAGCTACCTAAACGGCCAGTTCACCTGGCAGCACACACTCACATCTGGGAGTGCAGCAGCTTCCAGTCTGGGCATCTGGGACTGAGGCAGCTCTCAGTCTGCCACAGCCACCTGACATCACATCCTGGCAGTATTCAGCTGGTTGTCTGAGCCGTCTGTCCATGCCCCATCCTGGCTGCAGATGTTGGATGTCCCCAAGAGCTACTGCATCCCCTGACCGCTGTCTGCGAAATGCCAGCACTGCCCCAGTGCCTGTGCATGCATTTCTCTAGCCGACACCTCCTGTCTTCCTGCAAACAAGGAGGTAAACCACATAGAGTTCTTTTAAATCAAATAATTCAGTATTTACACTGCAGCTGTCAGGTCACAAAACTGCAGCAGATGTTAAAGCAGGGCTCCAACTGCACTGCTCCCACAAGTAATGCAGTATCTGGTCAGCTCTCACTGTGACCAGACACAAATGCAGGTACTAACATCTATGTCTCCAACTATCTTATGAGGCAAAAATGCTGTTGTAATTCTGAGCAAGTCAGCAACATTGTCTGTGAGGTCCCACAATGGTTAATGCTTCCTGACCAGGGAGTTTTTCAGTCTGTACAATGTGTCATTACCCCCTCAGCTTTGATCGGCAATCTGAAGAGCATATCACCTTGGAGATTAGCAAAGAAATCCTGGCTGCAAAGCTGCTGAAAAGGACACTTTCGTTGATTTTCTTTTCATATTGCTCTGTATTTCTGCTTCACAGAACAGGACGGCAATAAAAATTAAATTAATGATGTAATAAAATATTTGCCTCTGAGGTTTCTGGAAGCTGAAGCACTGGTATTTTATTAGCATGCAAAAATTCATTATGGATATAAAAGTGTGACAACACGGTGTGGTTGCTAAACCTTAGATTATCACAGGCTTAGAACAATGTAATCAACCAAATGAAAAAACATTTTAAACCAAACAAGGCTAGAAACGTTATCATTAAAAAGTCATAGTAAGTAAACGAACTATTTCCAATCTGTAATTGTTTTAATCATCATGGAGCAGGGCTAAGAAAGCATCATCAGCTGGCCCCAAATGCCTCAGGATTTGGTTTTCTATTTGGAGGGTCTGCCTTTCTGAAGGCTGCCAGATGTTCACAAAGTTTCATTTCATTATAGGCTATCTCTGTTTTCCAAGGTTCTGTTTCTTTCCTCCCAAATTACTTGAACTCCCTTCCAAAACCCCATTTTGCTCCCTCTCTTGCTGCCTGGCTTCGCAACAAGGTGGAACAGCATCTCCAGAACTAAGAAAAGGAGCACATCCTGATGTCCCTTCTCTAAGAGCCAGAGCACTTAGCAGGAGGAAAGAGACTGATTACTTAGTGTTACTTGGTTTTTTCTTCATTTGCCCAGACACCATGTTCCTGTATTTAGGTCAGGCTTGGGATGTACAGGACAAGACCTTGACACAAGTTACTTTGTGCTCTCAGTAGTTTGGAAAGATATTAAAAAAGAGATTTTTTTTTTCTGAAAAGAGGCTTTCACTGGCAATGAGGGATGTTATGGTACAAAGCATTAAATTGCTGGCTGATGTTATGGAGTGTTTATTAAAGAAACTGTAGAAGATAAAAAGTCCACTGCAAGCACTGTGATGTGTGGGGAGCCATCACCTTGTGGCCTCCCTCAAAGTTTAATAAAATATGCACAACTAAGTTTTACATTTTTCCTCGGTTTGGCTGGGATAGAGTTAATTTTCTTCTTACTAGCTGGATCAGTCCTTCAAATATAGTATGAGAATTATGTTGGTAGCACTCTGATGCTTTAGTTGTGGCTCAGTAGTGCTTACCCTGAGTCAAGGACTTTCAGTGTCTCGTGCTCTGCCAGTGAGGAGGGGCACAGGAAGCCAGGAGGGAACATGGCCAGGACAGCTGACCTGAACTGGCCAAAGGGATATTCCACACTACAGAACATCATGCCCAGTGTTTAAGCTGGAAGGAGTTGGCTGATCACTGCTCAGCGACAGGCTGGATATCTGTCAGCAAGTGGTGAGCAATTGTGTTGTGCATCAGTTGGTTTTCTTGGGTTTTATTCCTCTCTCTCACTCTCATTTTCTTTATTATAATTTTTATTATTGTTGGTGTTGTTGTTATTATTATTATTGCTACTACATTTTATTTCATTTCCATTAGTAAACTGTTCTTAACTCATGGGTTTTACCGTTGTCTCCCCACCCCACCAAGACGTGGGGAGTGATAGTTGTTGGCTGGGCTTAAACCACAACAACTTTTGTTATCAGGGGGGCAGTAAAAATTAACCACAAAACAAAGTTTTGTTTACCAGCAACTGGGTAAGCTGGTGGATGCGAGAGCTGTGCTTTGTTTGAGTGTTTTGCAAAGACTGAAATGTTCCTGCATGAGCTGAAATAGCCAAAAAGCTGCTCAAAACACCCAGCAAGGCAAAGCCAGGACCCAGTGGTTCGAGCAGGAGGGTCCCCATATGGTCAAATGCAAACAGAAAGCAAAGGAAGAAGGTTCGGGAGCCTGTTCCAGCACCAAGGCAGGGAAAGCAGATGAAGGAGGCAGGAGAAAGCTGAGCAGATGAATAGCATAGTTTTCAGCCTAGTCCATGAGCACACGTGTAGGCAGAGGAGACACTGTCCATCACCTCCAAGCAAACCTCATCCCACCAGCCCAGAAGAGGACAGAGATACATGAGAAGGGTGGGAAATGTCACTGAAGCAGTCAGAGAAAGGCAATGACCCATCAGAAAAGGGTTTACAGAGTCATCACAACCAAAAAGTTTTGGGATGAGAAAGGGATAAAGGCTATGACCTGTCAGCAAAGAAACACTCTTCTCACTTTCACTTGCACCAGCAACATTCAGAGCAATGGGGCTTTGTGCACCTTTTGTAATTAACCAGCCCAGGTCCAAAGCAATGACAACATTTTGTGCTTGACCTTCTCTCTAGCCAAGCTAAAACTTGGGGGAGCTCATGGACCAAAGTCAGTCTAATTTTACCTCTGTTAACCTTGTTCTGCATCTTAGACTCTTCTGCAAAGAGAAGGCTCATTAAGTCTGAAACACATTCATATTTTGCCTTTTATATCACAGCAAGTCAAGAGCATTTTTTAAACATGACTGTAAGCAGTTATTTCACAGCAATACCAGTTATTTTCCCATGGCTAGATTTCCTTATTTGCCGAAGAAAGCAGCAGGGTCACAGCATGAGTACCTGAAAAGCCTTTTGCAAACCACAGTGAGCCTAGGGTTGTTGATACCACAGGACCCATCTGCATCCCAGAGGACCTCTGGTGAACCACTGGAGTCCTTGTGTGTTTTGGGAAGAATTAATCAAACTGGGCTTTTTTCTTCCCATTCTTAGTGCCCCCTAAACCCCACACTCATGATGAATGCACAGGCTGGAATGACCATCAATCGCTGAAAACTGTTGCCTCTCGTGTTTCACCATGAACATCCTGTGTTTGGAGCATTCCCTGTGAATTTTTAGACTTAGTGTTTTTGTCCAGCATTGCTTTTGTCATAGTGTCCAATACCACATCTTTTATAGCCAGGCCTCAGTCACACTGACAGCCATGGGTCTTTGGGGCTAAACATTCCTTTGCCAGGTAGCTTGAGGCTGTTTGGAAGACATGTATGGAAAGGCACAAGTTCTGGGACCATTCAGTACTCTGCATTTACATCTACAGTGAAATCACCTGAAACTGCTAAGGATTGCACTCGGTGACCCACACGGTCCTTTCCAATCATCCTTCTTCACTAATCAAGTGGAACTGAGTCACAGGCAGAATGCAATTATGTAGTGAGGTTCAGTTATGCATAATAAGAACACCCCACGAAAAAGAGCAATCCATGAAATGACAGCAATACCAAGAGACCAAGCAGTGACAATGCTCAGGACATATTAACTGACAATGAAATGTAGAGACAAATAGAGATTAATACCATTTTGGTCTTCTTTGGTGGGGACGTTATGTTGAAAGACAGGATATTTTCTCACTTTCATGGTAATGGACCTGCTCTCTCTTATACAACCTCTCCATACAGAAAATTACCATGTGTAATTGCTCCAGCAGACTGATGCTCTTAATGCAATCACTCTTTAGCTAAGATCACTTCTTCTCTGAAAATAATAGATTTTGGTAAGTAGTCAGGTGTTCAAAGAAGGGCAGTGAGAAATCCAATGAAACCAGGCCAATTTTGTTACTTCCCAGTCTTGCATATGGTTATGACAGCCTGTTCATAGCACACACTGACTCCTGTGGGAAGGTTAGTGAAATTAAATAGGCAGCTGCCAGATTACAAAAACTAAAAAGGAATAAAATATGCAATGGATATTACCTAGGTAGGGAACATCATAACTGTCAACTAACCTGTGCAGAGAGAGAACAGTCCACCACAACCTATGGAGTAATTTTCCCACCAGAGGAATCCAGCTGTAAAATATTGCCATGAAAAACTATTAAATTGACCCTGGAGATAATACTAATAGATCGTCCTGTATCAGCAGAAAGATGGACAAAATTACATTAAAAGGTCTTTCTTTTTTTATAAAACTCAGAAGAGGGAATGATGCTATGCATTTATTTTTTCATTTGAAAGGCTTGCTGTGGCGGTGGATCATACC